>PVLC010017519.1:7042-20690 GCA_004027655.1 Graphiurus murinus
TAAATCCTTTTTTTTTTTTTTTTTTTTTTTTTTTTGTGTGTGTGTGTGGCATTGGGGATTGAACCCAGGAGCATTCTACCTTTGAGCTCCACCCCTAGTCTTATTTTATTTTTATTTTGAAACAGGGTCTCACTAGCTTGATGAGAGTCTCACTACTTGCTGAGGCTATCCTCGAACCTGTGATCCTCCTGTTTCAGCCTCCCAAGTCCTGAGATTATAGGCCTGCACCACCCCTACCCAGCTACAAATCATCCTTGCTTAACCTGGAGGAAGGGACTCTATCCCTTGTACCTGCCACTCCTGGGTGAGTCAGCTGCCAGACAGAGCTCAGGCGCGGGGAGCTGGGGCTGCTGTTTGTGTCTCTTCTGGTAATTTATTTTTATCCTTTTGGGGGCTGGGGGTGGGCACCTAGTGCTCTTTTTCCCCCAAAGGGATGTGAGCTGACAAGTCAGCCAGGATAATAAACTTGCTAAGTATGTCTCTTTGTTCAGACGCCGGTATTTTTTCCCTATCTCCAGTCATGAAGTCAACGCTGCTGTAGGAGTGACACCTAAGTGACTGGATTCTTATTTTTGTCCCCAAGGTACAAGAAGTGCTGCCTACTTTCTCGGGGTGCACAGGGATGAGTGCGCAGGGCGGCTGCCTCGGTGGTCTCTGTGCAGCAACAACCGGAGACGATGTGTTTCTAAGTCCTGTCCACCAACTTGCTGTCACAGCAGGTGCTCAATAAATGCAGTTGAGAGCATGACACTGGTGTCCCCGGGGTGTGACTGGCCCCAGGAGGGTGAGACTGAGCCCCGGGCCTACAGCCTCTTCCACCTCCACGTGTCCCAGGTGCGGCTGCTGTGAGACGCTCTGGGCCAGGCAGGAGGCTCCGGAGCTGGCCCGTCCTGGGCACCAGGAACTGGAAGGACTTGAGCCTGGGCCCGAGCCGCCATTCCCGCCTCACAGGGAACCTGCCACTGGGCCAGGCGGGCTCATCTCCTTCAGTCCCACCACTTCCTTCACGATTGGGGCAGCTGCACCCTCAAGTCCCTGTCCCGCTTGTGCAGGGGGCAGCGTCCATTGCAAGCCCTGCCCAGTGGCAGGTTGGGGTCACAGGGCCACCACGGGGCTCGTGATGTCCCTGAGCTGGTGCAGCCAGAGGAGGACCAGGTTGCCGCCGCCCAGGTGCCCTGTCGGTCGTGCCTACAGCTGGGGCTGAAGCTGCCCTCTGTCCGACTGCTGACGTGGCCATCCGTCCCCTCACATCCCAGGGAACAGGGCAGACAGTCACTGTGGGTGTGACGGTGAAGTCTCTCCTTGGGTCTCTGTGTGTCATGGAAGGTGCAGAGGCCATTTCTCTGAGTTCCCAGGCCCCAGGTTTCCTTCTGTTGTCTCCCCTGTGACTGACATCACTCCTGACCTCGAGAGGCCCCAAGACAGGTTTCCTTAGAGATTTGGCAGTTTTCATCCTACCATCTCAGGCATGAAGGTCAAGGCTGTCACACAAAGGTCAGTCATTAACATCTTTAAAAGTTGTCTACGTTTTTTTCTTTTTTTCCTTTGTGTTTGAAATATGGGAAAAGTCTTTATTTTTATACTAAGCTCAAGAATTTCACCAAGATAGCTGGGCATGGAGGCACATACCTGTAATCCCAGTATTTAGGAAATGGAGACAGGGGGATCACAGGTTCAAGGCCAGCCTCAGCAACTTAGCGAGACTGTTTCAAAATAAAAAATAAAATTGGGCTGGGGTATAGCTCATAGGTAGAATGCCCCTGGGTTTAATCCCCAGTATCAATCACCCAATCAATAAAATAAAGAACTTGACCCTACTTAGAGTGGGATTGACTTCCCATCTGGATGGGTACAAAATTGCCCATCTCTGTTTATGTTAAAGCTTTTTATTCATTTATTTGGCAACTGTTTACTGAACGTTTACTGTTTGCTAGGTATTGGTTTAAGTTCTGGGGAGAAAGCAGTGAAGAAAACAGACAAAGCTGGGCATGGTGGTGCAAGCCTGTAATCCCAGTACTTGGGAGGCTGAAGCAGGAGGATTGAAGATTCAAGGACAGCCTCAGCAAGTAGTGAGACTCTCAGCAACCTAGCAAGACCCTGTTTCAAAGTAAAAATAAAATTGGGCTGGGGGTGTAGCTCAGAGGTAGAATGCCCCTGACCCAGTACCACAAAAAGAACAGAAAAAAGAAAACAGACGAAAGTCTACACCCTTGTGGACTTCATAAATGGTGTGTGTGTGTGTGAAAGAGAGTGAGTCACCTTTCCCTTACTGTAACAAATATCTGAGATAATCAACTTATAAAGAAAAAAGGTTTATTTGGCTCATGGTTTCAGAAGATCGCATCCACGGTCCTGCTGCTCTGCCATGGCGAGACAGTGCATCGTGACAGAGGTGCACGGCAGAGCAAGATCGCTCACTTCTTGGCTGGAAAGCAGAGAGAGGAAGGGGTGGAGCCCCAAGACCCCCTTCAAGGGCGCATCTCCAGAGACCTGAAGGCCTCCCACTAGTCCGACGTCCTCACGGCTCCGCCGCCCACTTACAGCGGCGCCACCTGGTGGGGACTAAGCCTTTAAAACATGGGATGCTGGGGGACTTAACCAAACTATAGTACGCGCGTGTGTGTGTGTGCACGCGTGCGTGTGTGTGTGTAAGAGAGCGAGAGAGAGAGGATAGGTAGAATAAACAAGTGTTTGATTATGGATTTGTTCCCTTCTGTTTATTTTATCCAGAAACTTAAGGTTTGTTTTTCCCCCATGATCCTTCATAATTTTTAATGTTTTTTTTGTTTGTTTTTCTTTTTTTGTACTGGGGATTGCACTTGGGACATTCTGCCTGTGAGCTACATCCCCAACCCTTTTAAATTATTTATTTATTTATTTATCTATTTATTTATTTATTTATTTATTTATTTATATTTTGAAATAGAGTCTTGTCAGCCAAGTGTGGTGGCACACATCTGTAATCCCAATACTTGGGAGGCTGAGACAAAAGGATCAGAGGTTCACAGCCAGCCTCAGCAACTTAGTGAGACCTTGTTTCTTTCTTTTTTTCTTTTTTTTTTTTTTTTTCTGGTACTGGGGATTGAACTCAGGGACATTTTACCTCCGAGCTATACCCCCAGCCCTATTTTTTATTCTTTATTTTTTTTTTTTTTTTTTTTTTTTTTTTTTTTTTTTTTTTTTTTTTTTTTTTTTTTTTCTGGTACTGGGGATTGAACTCAGGGACATTTTACCTCCGAGCTATACCCCCAGCCCTATTTTTTATTCTTTATTTTTTTTTTTATTTATTTATTTTTTTTATTTTTTTGGCGGTACTGGGGATTGAACTCAGGGGCATTCTACCTCCGAGCTACACCCCCAGCCCCATTTTTTATTCTTTATTTTGAAACCGAGTCTCACTAAGTTGCAGAGTGCCTCACTAGGTAGCTGAGGCTGGCGGCGAACCCGGATCCTCCAGTCTCAGCCTCCCGAATGCTGGGATTATTATTCTTTATTTTTGAAACTGAGTCTCACTAAGTTGTGGAGTGCCTCACTAGGTAGCTGAGGCTGGCCGCGAACCCGGATCCTCCGGTCACAGCCTCCCGAATGCTGGGATTACAAGCATGCGCTACCACACCTGACTGAGACCTTGTTTCTAAATAAAAATAAAATTGTACTTGTAGGTAGAACACTCCTAGGTTCAATCCCCAGCACCACACACACACACACACAAAACACACTATATATATATATGTATATATATATACATGTATATATATATACATACATATATATATATATATATATATATATATATATATAGAGAGAGAGAGAGAGAGAGAGAGAGAGAGAGAGAGAGAGAGAGAGAGAGAGAAAGACCTCACTAAGTTGCTGGGGGTTTCAGACACTAAGTTGCTGAGGCTGGCCTTGAACTTGTGATCCTCTTGTCTCAGTCTCCCAAGTACTGGAATTACAGACCACCACACCCGGCTCCTAGCTTCACACTTTATCCTGACAGTCTGGCCCTGTCCCTGGCTTCTGATCTCCTCATTAACGTCCCCCCCACTTGCCACAGAAGTTCCTCTTGTCTGTCTTTTGTTGAGCCCGTTCGTGACAGCTCCCGGGGTGATCTCACGCGTTGAAGCGCCCACTGCCCCCGCGCTGTGCTCCCTCCTCTCCCTGAGAACAGGTAATACTGTGTTCTAGAATCTTCCTGCGTTTCTCATGAGAGATCTGCCTCTGAGAAGAGGATTATCAATAGGCTTTTGCTGCTTTCTTCTTTTTCTTCTGTGCTCAGAGCTTTCACGCTGGGAATCAGATTAATTTTCTTCCTTTTTTATTTAGAGGTTCTTGCAATTTGTGTATAAATCAAATAAGAGCAAGTGGAGGTTGAAAAAAAAAATCGCTAAACCTTGCAGTATGTACGTGTTCAAAAGAGAAGAGGGAGGAAAGAGGAACAGAGAGGAGGAGGGGGATGGGACGGGGACCCAGGGACTGTGCCCTGGAGCCGGCAGACACGGATGGCGGCGGGCTCTGCGCCCTCAGCGGGCTCACGTGGGCCCCATGTGCCTCTGGGCGTCTCGTCATGAGACGTGTGACTCTAATCGCTAAAGATCTACATTTTTCAAACATGACCCATAAAGCAAACCATCTACTTCGTCTGGTGCCCAACCATAGAAACGGCCATCTGTCCCCTTTTGGAAAAAAAAAACTGGCTGAGCTAGATTTTTGACTGGTGGTATTGTATAGTACAGAAGTTTGGGGGGCAATTTAAGGAACTTTTATAAGTAGCTCTGACAATATGGGGTAAAGTCTCACACAGAGATGTTAGAATCAAACCTCACATAAGATGTGACCCCATAGCCAGGCGTGGTGGTGCATACCTGTAATCTCGGTACTTGGGAGGCTGAGATAGGAGGATCGCAGGTTTGAGGACAGCCTCACAACTTGGCTCTTAGCAACTTAGCAAGACCCTGCTTCTAAATAAAAAATAAATAAGGGCTGGGGGTATACCCCATAGGTAGAAGGCCCCTGAGTTCTACCCCCAGTGCCACACATACACTAAAGATGTGACCCCTTTGTTCAAGTTTTGTCAGCCACAGTGTCTGGGAGGCCATACCCCTCTGGCTGACACCTCTACTCAGAGCCTCCAGCGACAGACCCCTGACAAGTGGTGGCATGGCTTGGTACAAACAGAGGAGACAATCAAGTTGTTCTCTAGGACATGAACTTGAAAATAGCTAAAGAATGAGACAGCCGCAGGAGCGGGGGCTTCCTAGTCACATACTGTCATTTCTGTGCTGTGCTACGGGTCACGGACATCAGCGCTATCAAGTGTGGTGACTCTGGGCAAGTAAAAAAAGAAATACACAGGCAAGAGGGGGAGAGAATGGAGAGTACCTCACGGTTCTGAGCAAACCCATGAGCTCTCTTTGCGACGGCATCACAGTGGCGAGTACGCAGGTATCCAAACGCATTCACGGAAAAGGTGCCGTAAGCGTGTGCTATAAAAGGTGGCACGCAGCCAGGCGTGGTGGTGCACGCTTGCAATCCCAGCATTCCAGAAGCTGAGACCGGAGGATCCAGGTTCCAGGCCAGCCTCAGCTACCTAGTGAGGCACTCCGCAACTTAGTGAGACTCGGTTTCAAAATAAAGAATTAAAAAAAAAAAAAAAAAAAAAGGGCTGGGGGTATAGCACGGAGGTAGAATGCCCCTGCGTTCAATCCCCAGTACCGCAAAAAAAAAAAAAAAAAAAAAAGGTGGCACACGCCCCTAATCCTAGTACTTGGGAGGCTGAGACAGGACGATCACAGGTTTGAGGCCAGCACGCCGTAATTTAGCAAGACCCTGTCCCCAAATAACAAACAAAAAAGAGCTCGGGGTATAGCTCAGTGACAGAGTGGTCCTGGGTTCAATCCCCAGTAACACACACAAATAAATAAATAAATAAATAAATAAATAAATACATAAATAAATACATAAATGCACACCTACCTGCTCAGGGCACTTGCTGTGAATGGAGCGGGCAGGACTGGAAGATGCTGTGTGTGAATCTGTGAGTGAGTGGAGAGCCCAGGACGTTGCACTGCTGTAGATGCCATAAGCCTGTGAGCTCAGGCTACGAGTAATTCATAAAAATTCTTTCTTCAGCTGGACGTGGTGGAGCACACTCGTAACCCCAGTACTTGAGAGGCTGAGATTCGAGGATCCGGGTTTGCGGACAAAAAACAAACAAAAAAAAATGTTTCTTCAATAACAAGGTAAGCCAGACATGCACCAGCACAACTGCAATCCCAGTACTTGGGGCGGCTGAGGCAGGAGGATGGCACGTTCACGGTCAGCCTCACCCACCTTTCAAGGCCCTCTATAATTTAGTGAGATCTTGTTTTTTTTTTTTTTGCGGTACTGGGGATTGAACCCAGGGGCATTCTACCTCTGAGCTATACTCCCAGTCCTATTCCTTTTTTTGTGTTTGTGTGTGTGTGTGTTACTGGGGATTGAATCCAAAGGCATTTTACCTTTGAGCTATACCCCTAGCCCAATTTTATTTCTTATTTGGACACAGGGTCTTGCTAGGTTAACAAGAGTCTCACTACTTGCTGAGGCTGTCCTTGAACCTGTGATCCTCTTGTCTCAGTCTCCCAAGTACTGGGATTACAAGTGTGTACCATCATGCTTGGCTTATACTGGAGATTTTTTATTATGCCTTTATTGGCGCATTATAGTCTCACATCATAATATAAATCATGTTGACAGTAATATACATGCACACAGCACTTGGTAGACCTCCGCATTTTATTTTTTATTTGGAAACAGGGTCTCACTAAGTTGCTGAGAGCCTCACTGAGTTGCTGAGGCTGGCCTCAAACCTGCATATCTCCTGTTTCAGCCTCCCAAGTACTGGGATTGCAGGTTTCCTCTTTGCCTATGCACTCACTAGGCGATAGGAATTCTTCAGCCCTAGTGTAATCTTAGGCACCACTGTCCCGCATGCCGTCTGTCCTTGACTGCATCTTTCTTGAGGAAGGTCTCAGGTTGCTCCTGGGTGCTGTTGCTGTTTGTAAGTTTAAGTATGAAAGAAGAGTGGATGAGGACATTAAGCAACTAAAGCGGTAGACTGCGGAGGATTTATACATCATCTGCCCGCTTCGGCTCCCCAAAGCACCCAACACTCTTCCTGTGTTTTGTTTTGTTTTACTTTATTATTATTATTATTATTATTATTATTATTATTATTATTGCAGTACTGGGGATTGGACTCAGGGGCATTCTACCTCCGAGCTATACCCCCAGCCCTATTTTTTATTCTTTATTTTGAAACAGGGTCCCTCTAAGTTGCTGAGTGCCTCACTAGGTAGCTGAGGCTGGCGGCGAACCAGGATCCTCCGGTCTCAGCCTCCCGAATGCTGGGATTACAAGCGTGCACCACCACGCCCGGCTCTTCCTGTGTTTTGAGAATTCGCCACCTTGTGAACTCTCGCCTCCGTGTGGCGGACACCGGAAACGTTCCCGTCTCTCTTGCAGCTGCCGCTCTGGTCAGGACGACGGGGCCTTCTGGACCCAGAGCCGGTGGCAGCTGGTGTCCCACGGAGGTGTCCACCTGTAAGTGCCCACCACGGCACAAACTGCTTCAGATAACTGGCCTCTGAGCCCGACTCTCAGGTCTTCTCAAGATTTCATGAGGCAGCCTGGTGTGGTGGCACAAGCTTGTCATCTCAGTACTTGGGAGGCTGAGACAGGAGTATCACAGGTTTGCAGCCAGCCTCAGCTACTTAGTGAGGCCCTCCACAACTTAGTGAAACCTTGTTTCAAAATAAAGAATAAAAAATGGGACTGGGGATGTAGCTTGGAGGTAGAATGCCCCTGGATTCAATCCCCAGTACCGCAAAAAAAAAAAAAAGATTTCATGAGGCACCTGATGTCTTTTAATAAATTCCTCTTAAGCTGGGAGTGGTGGTGCATGCTAGTAATTCCAGTTCTTAGGCGGCTGAGACAGGAGAATGGCAGGTTCGAGGACAGCCTCAGCAAGTAGAGAGACTTCCAGCAACCTTCAATCAGCCAAAGAAGAGTATGCCACTTGTAACCAATGTGGCTTGCTTACTTGTCCTTCATTTTTGTTGTGGTCTCTAGCTCTACAGAACTTTTCAATTTTTATGAGATCAAATCTGTTTTTCCCTTAGGGCTTCTACATTTTGCTTAGAAAGGTTTTCTCTACTCCAGGAATATAAAAAGATTTTTTTCATACTGTCTTCTAGGACCTCAATAATTCTGTTTCATAGTGATGCCAAATTGTCTTCCAGAAGGGTTGTACCAATTTACATCCCACTGACAGTAGAGCCAGTGTCCCCACACCCTCACCAGTCCTGAGCACAGGTGGCCTTTGGCAATTAGCAAGACTGTTTCAAAATAAAAAATAAGAGCCTGGCATGATGGCATACATCTGTAATCCCAGTATTGGGAGGCTGAGACAGAAAGATCACAGCCAGCCCCAGTAAGCAGTGACACTCTTATCAACCTAGCGAGACCCTGTTTCCAAATAGGAAATAAAATCAGGCTAGGGGTGTAGCTTGAATCCCCAGTATAAATAAATAAATAAATAAATAAATAAATAAATAAATAAATAAATAAATAAATAAATAATAAAATAGGACTGAGGGCATAGCTCCAAGGTAGAATGCCTTATATGGTTATTAGTTATTTGCATTTTTTTCTCTGTGGTACTGGGGGTTGAACCCAGGGGTGTTCTACCTTCAAACTATACCCCCAGCACTTTTTATTTTATTTTTTGGTTTTGAAACAGTCTCTAAATAGCTGAGAGTCTCGATAAATTGCTGAGGCTGACCTCCAACGTGCAATCTTCCTGTCTCAGCCTCCCAAGTACTGGGATTACAGGAGTGGACCACCACACCTGGCTAGATTTTTTTTATATTTATTTATATATTTATTGTAGTACTGGGAACTGAACCCAGGGGCATTGTACTTCTGAGCTATACCCTCATCCCTATTTTATTTTTATTTTGAAACATAGTCTCACTAGATTGATGAGAGTCTTACTACTCACTGAGGCTGTCTTTGAACCTCTTACCCTCCCAAGTACTGGGATTATAGGCACTGGCCACCACACCTGGCTAATTTTTTTTTTTTTTCTGGTACTAGGGACTGAACCCAGGGGCATTCTACCTCTGAGCTACACCCCCAGCCCTATTTTTTATTCTTTCTTTATTTATTTTTGCGGTACTGGGGATTGAACTCAGGGGCATTCTACCTCCGAGCTACACCCCCAGCCCTATTTTTTATTCTTTATTTTGAAACTGAGTCTCACTAAGTTGCGGAGTGCCTCACCAGGTAGCTGAGGCTGGCCGCGAACCCGGATCCTCCGGTCTCAGCCTCCCGAATGCTGGGATTACAAGCGTGCGCCACCACGCCCAGCTTTTATTCTTTATTTTGAAACAGGGTCTCACTAAGTTGCAGAGGGCCTCACTAAGTAGCTGAGGCTGGCTTCAAACCCAGATCCTTCTGTTTCAGTCTCCCAAGTACTGGGATTATAGGCATGCGTCACCACGCCTGGCTAAATTTTTAAAATACATATTTTTGGTCATGTTTAGAGAAAGTTGGAACAAGTGCCCACACTGCTGTTTTGATTCACTCTGTCCATCGTTAATTTTTATATACTCATATAACTGACTTCTCATTTCTTGCGGTTTTAAATTTGATTTTCTCCAAACTCAGCATTAGAGTCATGTCATCTGCAAATAATGATAATTTTACCAGGCATCTGATGTTTTAACAAGCTCGAGTTTGTGAGTCACACAAACAAGATGACCAGGAAGACATTTCTGAATTAAAAAACAAAACTTGGCTTCCAGCACGAGGCTGCTGGGCGAGCGAGCAGTGGTGGGCTGGGTGCCTAGTAAAGGTCGCTGCGAGGCTGTGAGAGACCACCAGGGGGCGCCCTACGGGAGCGGCAACAGCGCCCCCTACAGTGAGTGTGTCTCAATTATGCTTTCTTGGCCACTCGCCTCTTCATATTGGCAGCCGGTGGATGTAATAAGAACGTTTGTGGATTGGTCCTGGAGACTGTGTCCGCTTGGTTCTCCACGTTGGAAACTGTGCTGTCTCACCCGTTTTCTCCATTTTTGTCACATCTTTCCCTCTCTTCGCTGGTCCCTTCTTTTTTCTTTTCTTTTGGGGAGTGGGGGTATTGGGGATTGAACCCCAGGGGCATTCTACTTCCGGGCTACACCCCCAGCCCTATTTTTTATTCTTTCTTTAGAAACAGGGTCTCACTAAGTTATGGAGGGCCTCACTAAGTAGCTGAGGCTGGCCGTGAACACGGATCCTCCAGTCTCAGCCTCCCAACTATTTTTTATTTTTATTTTTATTTATTTTTTGTGGTACGAGGGATTGAACCCAGGGGCATTCTACCGCCAAGCTACACCCCCAGTCCTGTTTTTTATTCTTTATTTTGAAACAGGGTCTTACTAAGTTGCAGAGAGCCTCATTAAGTAGCTGAGGCTGAAGCTGGGCATGGTGGTGCACGCTTGTAATCCCAGCATTCGGGAGGCTGAGACCGGAGGATCCGGGTTCGCGGCCAGCCTCAGCTACCTGGTGAGGCACTCTGCAACTTAGTGAGACCCTGTTTCAAAATAAAGGATAAAAAATAGGGCTGGGGGTATAGCCCAGAGGTAAAATGCCCCTGGGCCTGCGGATCCTATATTCTTCCTCCTCCCCTGCTCACTGTCTGCTTCTGGGCCCCAGCATAGGAGTGGAGCCTTGTGCGCTCCCTCTTCCTTTTCTTTTTCTTTTTTGCAGAACCCAGGGGCATTCTACCTCCAAGCTAACCCCCAGTCCTATTTTTTATTCTTTATTTTTGAAACAAGGTCTCACTAAGTTGCAGAGGGCCTTGTTAAGTAGCTGAGGCTGGCTTCGAACCCAGATCCTTCTGTGTCAGCCTCCCAAGTACTGGGATTACAAGCGAGTGCCACCACACCCCGCTGCTCTCCCTCTTTCTGCTTTAAATAGTATGCTTTATAATTATTCTGTTTTATACCAGGAATGGCGGCACACGCTTATAATCCCAGTACTTGGGAGGCTGACACAGGAGGATCTGAGTTCGTGGCCGGCCTCAACTACTTAGGCCCTCCACAACTTAGTGAGACCCTGTTTCAAAATAAAGAATAAAAAATAGGTCTGGGGGTGTAGCTCGGAGGTAGGATGCCCCTGGTTTCAATCCCCAATACCCCCCCCCCAAAAAAAAATTCTGCTTTATGAGTAGTTGTCAATCTCTTACAGTGCCCATTGATAAATTAAGCTTTATCATAATGTATACATAGGGAAAAAACAGCTATATGGGGTTTGGTACTCTCCATGGTTTCGGGCATCCAGGGAACATCTTAGAATGTATCCCTGGCGGACAAGAGGGGAATACTGTATTTAAGAAGGTCTTCTCCCTGTTTTCATGCTTTAGCTTGGACAAGAAAACGGTCACTGTTGTCCCTGGTCCCCCTGGGTGAGGTGGCCAAGTACTGGCTCTTTTCCCCAGTGGTGGTACCAAGGCTTGGAGCTCTTGAACCCTCTTTCCAAATCTGCAGGTGAGTCCCGCGGGCGAGGTTGGGCCGTCCTGCACAGAGTGTGAATGGGAGCGGCAACAAGGCTGGCAGCGGGTGCCTTTGGTTGTGTACAGCGGAGTCAGAACTAGATCACACAGTCCTTCTCCAGTTGTTCAGAGGCCGGCAGGAGGCTGACTCGCTATGATAAAAGCAGCTCCGCAGTTAAGAAAGGAAAGCCACCAGAACAAAGTGCAACTCAAGCACAAAGAAGAAACAGAGAAGGTGTGTCAGTCAGCTTTTTTTTTTTTTTTTTTTGGTACTGGAGATTGAACCCAAGCTACATCCTCAACACTTTTTTTTTTTTTAATTTTGTTTTGAAACAGGCTCTTGCTAGGTTGTTGAGAGTCTCACCAAGTTTCTGAGGATGGTCTCAAACCTGCAATCCTCCTGTCTCAGGCTCCCAAATAATCAAGTCTTTGCCATAGCAATGCTGTATAACAAATGGCCCCATAATTCAGTGGTTTACTGTGTGTGTGTGTGTGTGTGTGTGTGTGTGTGTGTGTGTGTATGTGTTACTGGGGACTGAACCCAGGGGCATTCTACCTTTGAACTATATTCCCAACCCCACTTTACTTTTTATTTTGAAACAGGGTCTTGCTAGGTTGTTGAGGGTCGCGCTACGTTGCTGAGGCTGGCCTTGAACCTGCGATCCTCCTGTCTCAGCCTCTGAAGTACTGGGATTACAGTGTGGGCCACCACACCTGGTTTTCAGCCTTTCTTGACAAGACTCCTCGGTGACAAAGCTGAGGCAGCCGTGGAGTGTGTGGGGTGAGACTACTGCAGGGATGGGAAGCCCAGTCTAGAAGGACAGGCAGCGAGCGGGGAATCCACACACAGGCCCAGGCTGAACAATTGTGGGAATGAAGGTTAGAGGGCAGGATGTAAGTAGTGTAAACCTTGACAATGTAAAAATACAAACTCACAACATTTGGGAGGGGAAGGTGCTAGGAAGTGGTGGTGAGCTCATTTCCTCCTCCTGAATCGCAGGTTGTCAAGAGATGCCATCTGCAGCTGAAACCTGTCGAAAGAATGAACCAGCCACGCCAGACTCTTTTCTTTCCTTTAAAGAAATAATATAGAAGCATAAGAAGCGGCATAATTATTTGTGGCTTGGCAATTTCTTCAGTTACATTTAGATTTCCTTTTGTTCGGTTAAGTTTGAATGCTTTTTCTAAAAGGCACTGTCTAAGCCCATTTTTGTACAAATTTCCAGAATATGTGTGGAGCGAGGTATCCACTGATGTCCTTTGAGGGTCAGCCATGATTATTCCTGGGTTTCTGGATCACTCTAAAGTTCTTGTTTTTGGTACTTCGCTCAGTGAGTGCTACTTGCATTTCTTTTTTCTTTTCTTTTTTTTTTTTTTTTTTGCAGTACTGGGGATTGAACTCAGAGGCATTCTATCTCCGAGATATACCCCAGCCCTATTTTTTATTCTTTATTTTGAAACCAGGTCTCACTAAGTTGCAGAGTGTCTCACTGGGTAGCTGAGGCTGGCCACGAACCCGGATCCTCCGGTCTCAGCCTCCCGAATGCTGGGATTACAAGAGTGTGCCACCACGCCTAGCTACTTGCATTTCTTATAATGAGCATGCACTACTTTTATAATACCAAGGCCTTTTCTTCCCCTCAGCACTTCAGCACTGGGGATCCAACCTAGGACTCCATGCAGCTAAGCAAGCATTCTACCCTGAACCACACCCCCAGCCCATCAAAGCCTTTTTATTTTTTATTTTTATTTTTATTTTTTTTGCGGTACTGGGGACTGAACTCAGGGGCATTCTACCTCCGAGCTATGCCCCCAGCCCTATTTTTTTTTTATTCTTTATTTTGAAACCGGGTCTCACTAGGTTGCCGAGTGCCTCACTAGGTAGCTGAGGCTGGCCGCGAACCCAGATCCTCTGGTCTCAGCCTCCCAAATGCTGGGATTACAAGCGTGCGCCACCACACCCAGCTCAAAGCCTTTTTAAAAAAAAATTAAGCTGGAGGTTCGTGGCTAGCCTCAGCTACTTAGTGAGACCCTGTTTCAAAATAAAGAATAAAAAATAGGGCTGGGAGCTGG
>PVLC010017519.1:20790-33851 GCA_004027655.1 Graphiurus murinus
CAAAAAAAAAAAAAAAAAAAAAAAAAGGGCTGGTGATGTAGTTCGGAGGTAGAATGCCCCTGGGTTTAATCCTTAGAAAGCCTCTCTCTCTCTCTCTCTCTCTCTCTCTCTCTCTCTCTCTCTCTCTCTCTCTATCTCTATCTCACACACACACACACACACACACACACACCACACACACAAAATTAAGCCAGGCATGGTTTCACAGTACTTGGGAGGTTGAGCCAGGAGGATTGCAGGTTTGAGGCCAGCCTCAGCTATTTAGTGACCTAGCAAGACTCTGTTTCAACATAAAAAGGGCTGGGGGTGTAACTTGGAGGTAGCGTGCCCCAGGGTTCAATCCCCAGTACAGCCCCCTCCCCCCTACACGTACACTTAAAATACATTTCTGAAAAAGTGCTCCTGTGCTAGGCCCCGTCTCATTAGTGCCGACTGCCCTGTCCAAACCCTGGTCCGAGTCTGGGCCTCCTCGGGGCCTCCTCTGCAGGTTGAGGGTGGGTTCACTCCACTGGTGACGTGGTGGCAGGGGCCTTGTTGACCAGGCAGTGTCTCCAGAAGCACACTTGAGCCTCAGAACTCCAGGGCCGGTGCGGAGGGGGCGCTGGGGCCGCTCTGAAGCCTGGGCCATCCTTGCCCTGCCTTCCTCTCAGGTCGCCTCGGGGCTGCGCGGCGTCTGACAGCTCATGGTGGTCACGAAGGACGCTCACCAGCTGTCACCACAGGACTCACTCCTCACCCTCACCGGGTCTTGAGAGGGTCGCTCTGTCCCATCCAGGGTCCTGTGAGCCACTTTCCTCGTAGTCTCAGCTCCACCTAGTGTCCACGCTGGGACTCCAGCTTATTGCAAACCTTACTTTCCACACACACTACCAGACAGCACTCACTAAGCAGACAGGACCAAGATAACACCAGTTTAAAGCATTCTTCTCGGTACCAAGATTTGGCGTTTCAAAGCAAGTATGATACAAATTCAGGATTTCTAAGTCCGGCGTGGTGGTGCATATCTGTAATCCCAATATGTGGAAGGCTGAGACAGGAGGATCACAGGTTTGAGAACAGCCTCAGCAAGTAACGAGATTCTTGTCAATCTAGCGGGACTTGTTTCAAAATAAAAATAAAAAGCTGGGTGTGGTGGAACATGCTTGTAATCCTAGTACTTGGGAGGCTGAGACTGGAGGATCACAGGTTCAGCAATTTAGTGAGGCTCTTATCAACCTAGTGAGAACCTGTTTCCATATAAATAAAATCAGTCTGGTGATATAGCTCGTAGGTAGAATGCCTCTGGGTTCAATTCCCAGTACCAAAAATAAATAAATGAATAAATAAGAATAATAATAAAAATAAAAGCTGGTCGTGGTGGTGCTTATTTGTAATACCAGCACTTGGGAGGCTGAGACGGGAGGATTGCAGGTTCACAGCCAGCCTCAGCTATTTAGTGAGGCTCTCTGCAACTTAGTGAGACCCTGTTTCAAAATAAAGAAAAAATAGGACTGGGGGTGTAGCTCAGAGGTAGAATGCCCCTGGGTTCATTCCCCAGTACCGCAAAAAATAAAATAAAATAAAAAAGTAAAAATAGATAAAAATAAAAATAAAATGGGACTGGGGTAAAGCTTGGAGGTAGAATGCTCGTGGATTCAATCCCCAGTACTGCCCCTCCCCACATGCAATCAGTATTTCTAAGGATCGGTGTATGGCCTTTGAAAGAATGACAGACTTGTGCAACAAATAATTATTAAATGCTTACAATTATTGACATCTATTGAGCCCCCACTATGCGCTGGGCACAATTCTAAGTGTGTGAATTGCGTGAGTCCATCGCACAATGTCATGAGGTAAGGGCGCCCATTGTTCCATTTTAGAGGCAAGGACTCAGGTACACCGACATTAATTTGTTCCTTGGCTAACTCCTGAGAGGAGGCAGAGACCGCCCAGTGGGGCAGACACGAGGAAGCCAGGTGAGAGGCTGAGGAGGTAGGGAGGGAGAACGGGGGTCTGAGGTGGCCATTGGGGCCCAGGCTGGACCTAGGCGGAGGAGGGTGGACAGCGGCTTGCTCTCGTGAGGCTGCGGTGCCAGAGGGAGGACAGGTCAACGGTTGGGAAGTGTTTATGGAGCAGCGACTAGGTGCCAGGCCCTGGGATGTGAGCGAGCGAGGCCCTGCCCTTGCAGACTCGGAGCCCTGCGGAAGGCAGAGGTGGAGGGCTGCCGGTCACTGCGCACGCAGACCCACGAGGGCGAGATTGGGGCAGGTGGGGACGAGGACTGGCGGTGAGGGTGGGCACCGTGGAGGGCCGGACAAGGCAGCTGAGGGACAGAGGGTTGGTCCACAGACGGAGGAGGATGCACAGGGGGATGTGTGACCTGAGTGGTGGAGGTGGAACAAGAGGAAAGGGCTTCCTGGAGCCCAAGGGAGGGTCTGCAGGGAAAGGGAGCGGCCGGAGGGCTGCAGAGTCCAGGAGGGTGGACATGGACGGGGCCAGCAGGACTCAGAATTGTGCTGGGCACAGCGAGTGTGCAGATGGGGTGTGGGCGAGCAGGGACGAGAATGGAGTGCAGCACGAGTTCCTCTTCCAGGAAAGGAAGGAGACAGCTTGTGGTCTGAGGAAGAGCTGGGGTAGAGGACAGGGCGGTTTTGTTTTCTTTAGAAAGGAGATCGAGGCCTAGGTGTAGGCTGCCAGGACAGAGCTGAGTGAGTGAGCGCTGAGCAGAAGGCTGGGGGAGAGCAGGCCCTGGAGGAGGACCAGAGCAGTGGCACTCGGGAGACCCCAGATGAGGTGGAGGGAGGGTGTGGGGAGGGGGCAGGGAGGGACAGATCTGGGGAGACTGAGCAGAACGGGGAGCAGGTGGGGGCACAGGCCCTGATGGCTGGGATTTGCTGGGGGAGAAAGGGCTTGGGCCCTGGCAGCAGGAGAGGACTGGGCTGGCAGGCAGGGGGCATTGCTGGATTTCCTGCAAGGAAAGTCGAGGCATGATGGGGGTCAGGCGGGGCCAGGCAGGCAAGAGAAGGGGCAGAGACCCACAAACAGGGCGTGTGGAACAGAGCAAAGGGGGGCTAGGGAAGGAGGGCCAGAGGTGGGATTCGTAAGAGTTCAGGAGTCACCTTTGCGATGAATGCTGGGCCTGGCCGAGGGGATCTCGGAAGGAAATGAGGCCATGTGCTGTGAGGCCTACCGGGACGGGGAGGGCAGGTGGGATGGGTAGAGCTTGGGGTCTGGACAGAGCAGCTGGGGTGGAAGGGAAGGAGCCCCAGGTGAGGGAAGGAGGGAGGCACAAGACTAGACCGCCTCCAGGGGGCCCTCTGTCCTTGGCACCCAGTTTCAGAGGAACCGTGCCTTTTACATGTAAGAAGTTTGGCAAGTGGGCTGGTGAAGAAGAGTCAAGCCAGGCATGGTGGCCCACACCTGTAATCCTGGTACTTGGGAGGCTGAGACAGGAGGATCACAGGTTCGAGGACAGCCTCAGCAAGTAGTGAGACTCTCATCAACTTAGTGAGACCCTGTTCCAAAATAAAAGCAAAATTTGAAACAGTGACGGAGGCTGAGCTAGGCAGAAGACAGCAAGACAGGCTAGGTGAAGTGGCACACACCTATAATCCCAGTACTTGGGAGGCTAAGACAGGAGGATTTCAGGTTTGAGGCCAGCCTCAGGAACTTAGTAAGATCCTGTTTTCAAAATAAAAATAGGGCTGGGGGTATAGCTCAGAGGTAGAATGCCCCTCGGTTCAACCCCTAGTACTAAAAAGAAAAAAACACAGTGAGAGAGAAGCTTCTCGCCAATTCATCACACCTGAGACAGAAGAAAAACACCAAGTGCAGATACAACCTTATTGTGCTGCTTTTAATTATGAAAGATGTAAAATGATGCATTATAAAACTTGGAAGCTACTTTATACAAATTCCGATCTTTAAATATTGCTTAACAAGGGGCCTTGGGAGTTAGGCCACTGGCAGGAAGTCTGATTAGTTGCAGTGATGGTTCGGTCCACGAAGCAATGGAGATGCGTGAGGAACCATCTGCGCACACATCAGGAGGCCGGGGAGGGTCAGAACGGGCAATGTCTTCAGATGTGCGTGTGGCCTTGAACACACAGCGCCTCGGCTCTGGTGATACACAGCAGACTTAAGAGAAATGAACCAGGACAAAGGAGAATTGACTCTGATCTTGACGTGACCAAGAAAATTTTCTCCTAACACCCTCTCCTAAAAACCACACCCATACAGAAAGAAAAAACAGAAACACAGACTTTTTAGTACTATGTTTTTTAACTGCTAGTAAATGAGAGTAGTATGACTGATGTGAAAAAACTGAGTATTAACAGATAATTTTTCTGAAGTCTGGAGCCACTTCCAATTCTGTGGACTGTGACTGGCTTGTCATGAAGGCAGCAGTGAGCAGAGGCTGACACAGTGCCACCGTCCCTGGAGTGTCCCCAACAGCATTGGGCAAGGTGGGCTATGTAATGCCCAAGCCTCTGCAAAAGAAAAGACTGGGCTGATTCTAGCCAGTGTTAGGCCACACTGCCCTCGCCTTCAGCCTGCCTGACACCAACACTTCCAGCCGCTGGAGAGGAGACTCATCACGTGGGTCCCACCCAGGGTCCCGCCCGGTGGACTAGGACCCTGACACGATTGTCCTCTGGGTAAGGCACTATGCAAAGGGCTGGCTATGCTGGGACTCCTCCTCCAAATAACACCCCTATAAAGTCAGCTCTGCCTCTGCCTGAAGGGGGTGTGACCTGGGGGCCTTTAACAGGGGAGCTCACTTTACAATGAAAGGAAGGCCCTTTTAACAAAAAGTTGGCCCCACTCAGATCTTCAGCATAAAGGGACCTGAGGTTTAACTGGGACTAAGGCTTGCAAGGGAGGCCAACAACCCTTCTTGATGCAGAAATCAGGCGACGAGGACGCTGACTTCCTGAGCCAACAGCAGAGATTCAGAGGAAGTAGGAAAAGAGCAATTCCTGGGTTCCAGGGGAAGGGGTGTTCAGGAGAGGCTCCCCAGCCTGGTCCTCTCCCAGGCTCCTCCCACCGCAGGCATGGAGGTGGGTTCAGACCCTCCTCCTGGAGCCCGGCTTCTCTGGGGGGAGCAGCCTCTCAGGGCCCTCCTCCTCCCTGCCCCCACCTCTTTTCACCCAGATGCACCCCTCTGGTCCTGTGGGTGTCATTGGGCTTCCTGTTCAGGGGCTAAGTTAGAGGAGGCAGGTGGAAGTGGAAATCTAGCCAAACTGTTTAGTGATAAGGTGTTAATGAATTAAATCTTCCTTTACTATAAACAGTTCTACCACCTCAAAGCATGATTCTCCGTTTAAGGCATTTTAGAGCAAAACATGGGCCTGAGAGGAAACTTCTGAAGTGGAGGCCTAGCAAGGATCCCTCCGGGCCCGCACTTGGGAGACCTCGGTCCGCTCAGTCATTCCAGATGTGCTCAGAAGACAACCCCTACCACCTGCTGCGGGGTGGGGCAGGTCTTGGTGGAGCACAACCCGGAGGAGTTCGGCGCCTGATCTAATGGTGGATCTGGTCATCTAGTGTTAAAAGCATATAAAGTGCATGCTTAGCTCAGGCATAGGCACAAGCATTGGAGACTAAGGCTCTGAGATGTGCAGGGAATGGGGAGAGCTACACAGGAGACTGCCTCATGCAAGATTCATTCATTTGCATGCAGACACACACACACACGCACACACGCACCGACACGCAGTTCCACAGCACTTACTCTGTGCCAGGCACTTGGGTACTGGGGGTCAGTGAGGAGTCAGGCCCGGCCCCTGCCCCTGCCCCCTAGGAGCTTATGGTCTAGTGGGCTTGCATGGACTCCAGACCCACAGAGCAGCCCTCTGCAGGGACAGCAAGTTCAGCTGCTGGGTGGGTCTGACAGGACCTCCACCGGCTCCCCCACTGGTATAGAGGGCACCCCGGGGTCATGAGACACCTACAGTCCCCTCTTCTCCCCCAGCCTCCAAGAAGGAGCACTGTTCCTTTCAGGCTCAGGGCACTTTTTTCAGTGACTGAATAAAACAGTCCTCCTTTTCCTTCTGTCCACAGGAAAATGCATACTGAAGCAGCAGAAAGAGATTACAAACTGGGCAAAAACAAACTAGCATTCAGTTTGCCTAAGCCAAGCCCGTCCTTGGACTTGTGGCGAAACTTCTTCATATTGTAACTGAGGCGTGAGGGAGCCAGGGCTCTGCCTGAGCCCGGCACGTCACCAGCTGGCGGGGCCTGGCCTCCCAGCCAGATCCGAGAAGGCAGCGTGTGCTCTGGTACCGTCGCGATGCTGAGCCCCCACGCCGGGTCCTGTCTTCAGTGCTGACTGAGATCAGTGGTTCTGAGCACCACACGACGCAAGGCCTCAGGGTACAGGATACTTTCTACTATTTACACTGACTGACTAAATGGCCAATAAGAAGATGGAAGGCCCCAGAGAAGTGCTTTTCAGTTCATCGAAGCTCTGAAGCAGCCTGCCTGCAGCAACACAACCTGTGCCACAGGCCTGAGAGGCAGGACATAGCTGTGTCTAGGAAAAGCCCTGGGGTCTGAGACGGCCTCAGCGGAGAGCTTGAACTTTGGCGCTGGACCGGCTCCTTCCGTGCTCGCATAACTCCAGTCCGGGGCATGCACTGGCTCCGTTCTATCGCTCTCTGTGACTGTTTCAGAAGTTCTCTTGTCCCCTTCGTCCTGCTCACAACCGGTCAGCACGGAACGTCTCCTCCACAGAGGGGTCAAGCAGGCCCATGCTGGAGTCACTTAACATGCTGAGTCCGTCCAGGCTCAGGGGCTCAATCTGGAGCTCCTCCTCCAGGGGAAACGCGGCGTCCATGTCCAGGCTGACCTCAGGCATGCCTGCCAGTGCGCTGCTGAGGTCTTTGAACAGGCTGGTGCTTGAGCCTTCTGAAAGATGCAGTGAGAAGGGAACACAGCCCCATTAGGAGGTGCAAGGGCCCCAGGATTATGTAGGGTTATCCCCAAATTCCATCCTGTCAGCTTCCTAGCCAGGACAGTGAGCCTCAGCCCCAAACCCCAGGTCCAGGTCCAGGTCCATACCTCCTGTCTACATTCTTTTTTGGGGGGGATAGGTACTAGGGTTTGAACCTAGGGACATTCTTCCTCTGAGCTACACCCCAGCCCTATTTTATTTTGTTTTTTTGTGGTACTGGGGATTAAACCCAGGGGCATTCTACCTCTGAGTTACACTTCTAGCCCTATTTTGTTTTTATTTTGAAACAGGGTCTCATTAAATTAACGAGAGTCTCACTACTTGCTGAAGCTGGCCTTGAACCAGTGATCCTCCTGTCTCAGCCTCCCAAGTACTGGTATTAAAGGTGTGGGCCAGGCCGGGTGTGGTGGCGCACACTTGTAATCCCAGCATTCGAGAAGCTGAGACTGGAGGATCCGGGTTCTCGGCCAGCCTCAGCTACCTAGTGAGGCACTCCACAACTTAGTGAGACCCGGTTTCAAAATAAAGAATAAAAAATAGGGCTGGGGGTATAACTTGGAGGTAGAACGCCCCTGAGTTCAATCCCTAGTACCGCAAAAAAAAAAAAAAAAAAAAAAAAAAAGGTGTGTGCCTGGGATTATAAGGTCCCGGCTAGAACCCACATTCTTTTTTTTTGCAGTACTAGGGATGGAACCCAGGGGCATTCTACCTCCGAGCTACAGCCCCAGCCCCTATTTTTTATTCTTTAGTTTGAAACAGGGTCTCACTAAGTTGCAGAGGGCCTCACTAAGCACCTGAGGCTGGCTGTGAACCCGGATCCTCTAGTCTCAGCCTCCCAAATGCTGGGATAGAACCCATATTCTTGACAGTCAGCTCCACAACTCTCGATTTTTGCAGGTTTTCTTTGTTTCTCAGGTCATCAATCACCTGAGACTAAATATTTCAGAAAAAACTTTGACCATCAGGCCCTTTCCCTACTTCTTCCTTGTCTCTGGGGCTGAACACCTGTACCTCAAAAAATAAAGCTAAGCCAAAGGACTTCTACTGTTTGCTATATATTTATTGGTACTGGGGATTGAACCCAGGGGTATTCTACCTCTGAGCTACACCCCCAGCCCTATTTTTTACTCTTTATTTTGAAACAGAGTCTCAATAAGTTGTGGATGGCCTCACTAAGTAACAGGCTGGCTGCAAACCTGCAATCATGCTGTCTCAGCCTCCCAAGTATTGGGATTATAAACATGTGCCACCACACCCAGCCATATTTTATTTTTATTTTGAAACTGGGTCTCCTTAGGTTGATGAGAGCCTCACTACTTGGTAAGGTCGTCCTTGAACGTGTGATTCTCCGGTCTCAGCCTCCCAAATGCTGGGATTACAGGTGTGCACCACACCTGGCAACTGTTTTGCTTTTTATACTGTTATGTGGCTCACACTATCTTACAAAGGTATCTGTAAAACCAGCGAAATAAAGTCAGCAAAGAAATCAAGGGGCCATCCTTGCTCACCTGTCAAGATGGTGTTTGGGAAGTTCCCGCAGTTGGAATACAGGTTTGGTCTCATGTGGAATGAGTCCTGTGGCTCTCGATGACCTTGTTGCACCAGGGGCACCTGGGGGCATCGAAAGTCACATTGTGAGAAACAGTCTCTGCTTCTGAGGAGCAAGGTCACAGTGTGGTGTGCTCCCAGAGCAGAGCCAGACACACAAGTGTCCTCGTTGCTCCTTTCTAGGACCCCAGAATGCTCTGTCGTCGTGCTAATGTATGCAGAAGATTTCTGTCAGGCAGGCAGACTCTGGGGAGGGGCGGGGCCCTGAGGAGCACAGTGTGGATGTTTGTCCCCCTCCACACATTGCCCAGCCCACCACATAGTCCCCAGGGACACCACTGGTCATGGTTTCTACAGTCCCTCTGAGCCTCAGACATCCTCCTCCTTTTCAGCCTCATCTCCACAAACCACCAGAAGCTCCATTTGAAACTAAGGCAGTAATAGGCTCTTTACCTCTGTGGTTTCTGGAAAAATAAGAACATGGAAGCCTTTCCTTTTCACACTCAGAGGGAAGGACCTCAGGCCAGTGCCTCTCTATGATAAAGTCTCTATGAGGGTTGGTTAGCTAGGGCCTGTTTTAGGTACATTCTCAAAATTAATTACTCAAACCATTTTTAAAAAATGTCTCAAAAGAGCCAGGCGTGGTGGTGCACGCTTGTAATCCCAGCATTTGGGAGACTGAGACCAGAGGATCCGGGTTCATGGCCAGCCTCAGCTACCTAGTGAGGCACTCCGCAACTTAGTGAGACCCTGTTTCAAAATAAAGAATTAAAAAAAAAAAATAGGGCTGGGGGTATAGCTCGGAGGTAGAATGCCCCTGAGTTCAATCCCTAGTACTGCAAAAAAAAGTCTCAAAAGATGGGGTATGGTGGAGCATGCTTGTAAATCCAGTACTTGGGAAGCTGAAACATGAGGACTGCAGGTTGTGGCCAAGCCTCAGCTACTTAGTGAGACCCTCCGAAAATTGGTGAGACCTTGTTTCAAAATAAAGAATAAGAAATAAGGGGAGCCAGGCATGGTGGCGCACGCTTGTAATCCCAGCATCCGGGAGGCTGAGACCGAAGGATCCGGGTTCGCGGCCAGCCTCAGCTACCTAGTGAGGCACTCCGCAACTTAGTGAGACTCAGTTTCAAAATAAAGAATAAAAAATAGGGCTGGGGGTGTAGCTTGGAGGTAGAATGCCTCTCAGTTCAATCCCCAGTACCGCAAAAAAAAAAAAAAAAAAAAAAAAGAAATAAGGGCTGTGAATATAGCTTGGAGGTAGAATGAAAGAAAGAAAAAAAAAAGCTGGGCATGGTGGCATACACTGTAATCCTCTGTACTTGGGGGGTTGAGAAGGAGGATTGCAGGTTTGAGGACAGCCTCAGCAAGTAGTGCACTCGCATTAACCTAGTGAGACCGTTTCCAAATAAGAAATAAAATCAGGCTGGGAGTGTAGCTCAAAGGTAGAATACCTCTGGTTCAATCCCCAGTACCACAAAAGAAAAAAAAAAGTTTCAAAAGAAGGAGTTTCCATATTTTTTTAGGGAAAAGTTGATTTGCACATAGATTGAAATGAGCTCTTTATTATTCTTATTTTTTTTTCCTCACTATTTGCAGATGCTGTCCTTGAACCTGTAATCCTTCTGTTTCAGTCTCCCAAGTACTGGGATTACAGGCATGTGCCATCACTCCCTGAAATGGGCTCTTCAGAAAATAGGGAGGCAGGGCTCAGTGCTCAGTGGTAGAGTGCTTGAATTCAACCCCAATACCAGCAAAATGACACAGATGAACAAACAAAACAACCCTCCTAAAACCCAAAATTGGGAAGGCAAGGACCATTGGTTCTCCCCACAAGGCTTCCCCATGGCCTACTTAGGAAATAGCTATCTTTATCTGTTTTATGATTATTAAGTTCTGGAAACTGCTCAACCCTTCCTTCACTCCTTAATCCATCCTGGAGCCTGATCCATACTTATTGAACACTATAAAATCTAGGGATAAGCGTGTGCCATGGTGGCACATGCTTGTAATCCCAGTACATGGGAGGCTGAGACAGGAGGATTGCAGGTTCATGGCCAGCCTCAGCTACTTAGTGAGGCCCTCTGCAACTTAGTGAGACCCTGGTTTCAAAATAAAGAATAAAAAAATAGGGCTGAGGGTATAGCCTGGAGGTAGAATGCCCCTGGGTTCAGTCTCCAGTAATGAAGGAAAGAAAAAAAAAATCTAGGGATAATAAAAATAGTTAGTATTAGAGAGAAACAAAAAAGCAAAAGAAAGTGGCTGAAAAAAAACAGCCAGGTGTGGTAGTGCATGCTTGTAATCCCAGTACTTGGGAGGCTGAGACAGGAGGATCCGGGTTTGCAGCCAGTCTTAGCTGCTTAATGAGGTCCTTCGCAACTTAGTGAGACCCTATTTCAAACTAAAGAGTAAAAAATAGGGCTGGGAGTGTAGCTTGGAGGTAGAATGCCTCTGGGTTCAATTCCCAGTATGGCAAAAGAAAAAAAAAAAAAAGAAATATCTTACAGAAGCAAGTGGCCCTCCCCTTGCTTGGGGCAAACTCTCCTAGGAGGCACGCATTGTGCTGTGTGTCCGAACCTGGCCTGCCGGCACAGCACCCCCACTCCGCCCCAGGCCTGAGTTTTCTCAACCTGAGGGGATGAGTAGGACTGCTATGGTCCCTTCTAGTACTGATGACTCTGCAACTCCATGACTGGAGAGTCACCATGCTGTGGCCTGACACTGAGCATGCGGCAGCCCTGGCCTCTAGACTGCGGAGGACTCTCACTCCTCTGAAACCAGCAGGGAGTGTCCGAGACCTGGTTGTGGGGCCCACCCGATGCACAAGGAGAGGAGGCGGGGCGGTCACCCACCTGTGGAGGAAAGGCTGGGCCTGGCCTCAGAGACTGCTGGTCAAAGCCCACATCTGGGAAGAAGTTGGTCAAAGATGAGCCCTTCAGGGAAGAAGGAGGTGACCATTTAGCATGGTACTCAGCACAACATAAGCATTTCCTCCCACAGTGTTCCTGCTAGGACTTGCCTGGGCTGCAAGAAGCTGGAAGTCTGACTGCGGCAGGGATGGGGCTGCCTGGGGCTGCTGAGCAGGAGGATCCTGGGTGTGGGGCTGCTGCAGGAGAGGCTGGGAGAGCTCCTGGGGTGTGGGATAGGGGGGCGGTGGTGACACTTGGGCTTGAGCTTCTGTGGGCAGGAAGGAAAGTGGGCTTCGTTCTGAGGAAACCATCTGTAAAAGAAACAATGCCACTCAGTAGCTTCTAAGCGTCTAGCAATTGAGAAACTCTTCCAGAAAACAGAGAAAAAAAAAAAAAAAGAGGAGCAAGAAGAAAATAAAGACATTAGAGGAAAATGATGTCCAATATTCATATAACAAGGGTTCTAAAAAGAGAGATGAGAGAAAACTGAAGATTAGAAATCATTAAATAAAGAAAATTTCCTAGAAAAAAAGGACATATTTCTAGAGTAAAGGAACCCACCAAACACCTGGACTCATCCATACCACATTATCTTGAAGTTTCAGAGCACTGGGGACAAAAAGAAGATCCTACAAACCCACTCTCTCAAGAGGAAAAAGAGATTTCATTCAAGGTATTGACTCAGACTGGCATTAGATTTCTCAGTAGCAACTCCAGAAACTAACAGGCAATGGATCAGTACCTTCAAAATTCCAGGGAGCTGGGCGTGGTGGCCCACGCTTGTAATCCCAGTACTTGGGAGGCTGAGACAGGAGGATTGCAGGTTCATGGCCAGCCTCAGCTACTTAGTGAGACCTTGTTTCAAAATAAAGAATAAAAAATCGGGCTAGCGGTGTAGCTTGGAAGTAGAATGCTCCCAGGTTCAATCCCCAGTACTGACAAAAAAAAAATTATTAATTAAGTAGCAGGCAGAAAAAAGAAATTTTAAAGAGCACAAAATCACATGTGCTCTTTCTTATAAAGCTAATAGATGATTTATCTTTAAATGTGTTGAGGAAAGCCGGGCGTGGTGGCGCACGCTTGTAATCCCAGCATTCGGGAGGCTGAGACCGGAGAATCTGGGTTCGCGGCCAGCCTCAGCTACCTAGTGAGGCACTCCGCAACTTGGTGAGAGCCGGTTTCAAAATAAAGAATAAAAAATAGGGCTGGGGGTGTAGCTTGGAGGTAGAATTCCCCTGAGTTAAATCCCCAGTACCGCAAAAAAAAAAAAAAAAAAAAAAAATGTGTTGAGGAGATCAACTCAACATTAAGAGTCTGAGACTGAATTAGTAACGCATACATAGAAAATCAGATAGATAGCAACAACTACAACAAAAATGTTCATTTTACTACTTCAGAGTGTATTATATGGCTCAACTCTGACTACATCATAACTATAGAAACACTAAACACTGTGGTGTTTAGTGTGGTGGCTCACTCCTGTAATCTCTGCACTAGGGAGGCTGAGACAAGAGGATCATAGGTTCAAAGACAGCCTTAGCAAGTAGTGAGACTCATCAATTTAGTGAGACCGTTTCCAAATAAGAAATGAAATCAGGCTGGGGGTATAGCTCAAAGGTAAAATGCTTCCGGGTTCAATCTCCAGCTCTCCTTCCTCCCTCCCTCCCTCC
>PVLC010017520.1:0-33629 GCA_004027655.1 Graphiurus murinus
CTCTTCTTTGGTCTTGTCTTGAGGGAGTTCTGTATGTTTCCTGAACCTGTGTGTCGACTTCTCTTTCTATGTTTGGAAAATTCTCTGTTATTATTTCTTTGAAGAGATTGTTTATTCCATAAGTTTCAACTTCTAATCCCTCTTCTATGCCTATTATTCTTAGGTTAGCTCTTTTAAAATTAGCCCAGATCTCTTCGATGTCCAATTCATATTGTCGTATTTTTTTTTCTAAGTTATGTACTATAGATTCATTGTTAGTTTGGTCATCCTCTAAGAGTGATATTCTATTTTCCATGTCATCTAATCTGCTGTTTATAGTTTGAATTGATGCCTTCATTTCGATTATTTCATCTTTTACTTCCTTCAACGCTTCTCTTTGGTTTCTTTTAAGGTCTTCGAATTCTCTGTTTATTTGTTCCTTTATGTCTTCCTTTATTTCTTTAAAGCTCTGCCTACATTCTTTCTGAAAATCCTGTATTGTTTCTAGTATTAAAGATCTGAATTGTTCTTCTGGTAGTCACTGCCATTCTGGGTTGGTGAGATCTGTTATTGAGGGGTTGTGGTAGCTCATTGTTTCTTTGTTATTTTTCCTTCCCATGGTTCCCCTGTTCTTCAATTTATATCTTTGCTGTTCTTGCAAGTTTTCTTGTCCAATCTCTGCAGTGGGGGTTTAGAGGTGACGGGTTGTGTTCAGAGATAAAGTCTGAGTGAGAGGTCACAGTTATGAATGCAGGAATAGGATAAAAAGAGAGTGTGATCCAGCAGAATAAGAGGTTGAGTGTGTTGAGGAGATGTATTGTAAAGATTAGAGATGGTAGATAATGATAAGTGACAGGAAAAAGGAGAAAGGAGAAGAGAGGAGGTAAAGTGTTGTGAAGAGGTATTTAGAAGGGAAGGGGGGAAGCATGTAGAAGGGACAGCCTTCAACAGCCTAAGCCAGAGACAACAATGCAAGTAATCATCCAAACAAACATATATAATTCAAGGCAATACAAAACAAAAACAGAGTATAAATATATAGAACTTATCACCAAAGAAGAAGAAAGTGAAAAAGGAAAAAAAAAAAAAAAAAGAACCAAAAATCTACAAATAGCAACCCGAGACTAGAGTGATCATTCTGCTAGATCATAAGCACCGAGCTTGAATTTTTTTATTTGATCTCTCAGTTCAGGCAGAGGACTTCTTTCGCTGCTAGCTTATGTCTCTGGGCTCTCCAGGGCCTGGCTGTGTCTCTCTCTCTCTGCTTTTTGCTTTTGCAGTCTAAATGCCAGGCCTTTCCAGATGCCCTATATGCTCTGCAATCCTGTGCCCTTTTGGCCCTGTCTAGTCTCTAGAATGGCGGATACCTGAGTCTAACCTTTGTATTGTGAACCCGGCACCCCGGGTTGTAGTCCACTTAGGGATTCATGGCTAGACTGCTTCAGACTCTGTTGCGCCTTCGCTCACTTTTCCATCTCTGGGGCGGAGCTCAGAGGCCGACCCACGGGAGCTTGTGTTGGTCTTTCCACTCGTTCCGGGCGCTATAAATGGTTCGGTGATATCCGCCTAGGTAGTGTGTGGAGACACGGGGGTCCCCACACCACGCCTGGGCTTTTAGCTATGCCCGCCGTGGATTTTGCAGCTCACAGCCTCAGGCTGATCTCCGTTCCTTCAGATCCCCTCTCCGTGGCCTAGCTCCTTGGTGGCTGGTGCGACTCCGGGGCGCAGAGCGCCAGATCCTGTCTCAGGGCCTGGCTCCTCTGCGGCGCGGCTCCGGGGCGCAGGGCGCCGGATCCCCTCTCGGTGGCCTAGCTCCTCGGCGGTACGGCTCCGGGGCGCAGGCGCAGATGCTGTCTCAGGGCCTAGCTCCTCCGCGGCACGGCACCGGGGTGCAGGGCACAGGAGCGCAGGGCGCCGGATCCCCTCTCGGTGGCCTAGCTCCTCGGTGGTGCGGCCCTGGGGCGCAGGGCCCCGGATCCCCTCTCAGTAGCCTAGTTCCTCAGCGGCACAGCTCCGGAGCGCAGGGCACCGGGGCGCAGGGCGCCGGATGCCGTCTCAGGGCCTAGCTCCTCGGCGGTGCAGCTCGGGGCGCAGGGCACCGGGGCACAGGGCGCCGGATCCCCTCTCGGTGGCCTAGCTCTTCGGCGGCGCAGCTCCGGGGCACAGGGCACCGGGGCACAGGGCTCCAGATGCCATTTCAGGGCCTAGCTCCTCAGTGGCGCAGCTCGGGGCGCAGGGCACCGGGGCACAGGGCGCCGGATACTGTCTCGGGGACTAGCTCCTTGGCAGTGTGGCGCTAGGGCGCAGGGCGCCGGGCTGCAGCGCGGCCGGCTTTCTTACTTTCCTAGGTCCGCTTTCTGGTTCTTCCTTTGTTGTAATTCAAATTCCGCTTTTTTTGGTTGTTGTTGTTGTTGTTGTATTTTTCCTTCTGTTAAGAAGCTCTTTGTATGGTAGATTTGGTTCGAAATCGCAGCGTCTGAGGGAAGTTGTTTCACTCAGTCACCATCTTGGATCTCCACCATTGTACATTTTAATTGGCAATGTTCATTCACTTCCTTATTCAGTCCATAAATAATTCCTGTGTCCTAGGAACTACACAGGATACTAAAGGCATGGTGGTAAAATTGGAAATAAAAGCGATGCCTCATCCACCTTTAGATCCAAACTATTTTAAATATTTTGATATCTGAGCTATAGATAAAACACAGACCTGCCTGATTGAGTAGCTTCCCATTTACCCTTGATTCTGAAAAAAGAACAGTGTTCCAATCATCTTCGATCTAATGTTCCTTCAAATACTTTTTGAGTAAGGCCTTTGTATACACACAAACTGCCCATTATTCACTCTATTCTTGCATTTCCCCATAGCAATATTTTTTATTACTTCAAATTCCTAGAAAAATGTAATAAATATATTATGATGTATAACTTCTTTTTAGTGTCTTCTTTTATCCCCATACTCTGAGCTCATAGTAAGTAGGGACAGAATTTGTTTTCCTTCCTAGTGCCAACCCTAATGCCTGGTGCCATGTAACTGACAGTAAATACATCTTGGAGTATTATTAGACAAAAATAAAAATTAATATGCTCACTCATTTTTATATGAAAAGTAAAGGTACATTTTTGTTTTATAAATGAAACTATTATATTATATAATGTACTTTTTTCTTTTTTAATACTTTCATTGGTAATGTGCTTTTTAAACTCCATTCTTTTTATGGCATTGGGGTTGGGCATCTGTGCCTGCATATACTCTGTCTTTTCAAGTCTAACCCTAATGTGCATTCTGTCTCTTTCCCTCTGTCTCAGAGGAGAGTGATAATAAAGGAACTGATTTTCCCCCTTTGTGATTAGAAGTAAATGTTTTGTGTCTCAGAAGAGTTATAAATTATTTTAGAAAATAACATAATGGAGTTCAGTCTGTAATACCAGTATTTAAGAGGTTAGACAGAAGGATTGCAGGTTCAAGGCCAGCCTGAGCAACTTAGCAAGACCCTGTTTCAAAATTAAAAGGACTAGGAGTGTAGCTTGGAGGTATAATGCCACTGGGTTCAATCCCCCGTACACACACACACACACATACACACACACGCAAAAAAAGAAATGATTATAATGTAAAAGCTATTAAACTACTCTTTTTGGACCAGTGAGATGCTTTGATTACTCCATCAACCTCTTTGGGATTCCAGTTGTAACCTCCTTCCAAATTACAAATTTTTTTTTTTTACAGTCTCTCACTATATTGCCTAGGCTGTCTTCAAACTCTAAGACTCAAGCGATACTCCTGTTTTAGCCTTCTGAGTAGTTCAGATTATAGGCATGCACCACCTTGCTTGATTATGTCAAGATAGCATATTTTATATTCCTTTTATATGTCAGTGCAAATAAAATTATCCCGTACGTATTATACCTTCATTAAATCCTCATTATTAACAGAGTGAATTTCAGAATTTTAATAGCCACCATGAACTAAGAGCCATTAAGTTGGTATGAGCTTATCTACTTTTCTAGTACTGCTTTTTCTATTTGTTCACTAAAATCAGTTTTAATAACTCTAAATGTTATGGCTAATTGTGTCACATTGTATATTTTTAAGAAGTTTTTAATGAGGATTTCTTTCAAAGTTTTAGTCGAATTTACTATTCGTTATAGTGAAAATAAAGGGTCAGCTATTTTATCTGTTTTACCTATTAGTTGATCAAAGTTCAAAGCAATCCGAATTTTTCTTGATTTGGGTTTAATTTTTTTTTGGAATTCAGAATACTGTTTTTCAAATTACAAATGCTGTGCTTCTCTCCATAGCGGAGGATTTCATTAAAAATTGAGCATCCATCCCCCCCCCGCCCCCGTCTATGTGTGTGTTGTGTGTGTGTTGCTACTGGGATTTGAATCCAGGAGCATTCTAGCTCTAAGCTACCTTCTCAGCCCTATTTTGTTTTTTTTTATTTTGAAAGAGTCTTGCTAGGTTGCTAAGAGTCTCAAAACAGTGCTGAGGCTGTCCTTGAAATTGCAACACTCCTGTCTCAGTCTCCTAAGTACTGGAATTACATACCTGTGCCACCACATCCAGTGAGATTTCTCTTTTGTAACACTGACCTAGCGCATTTCCTTTGGTACTTCTCATAATTCACAGGTTACTGGTTAAATGAATTATCCTAAAAGCATTTTTAAAGTGTCTGAAAGGTAAAGCATAAAATCCTATATATATATATATATATGAAATCATATATATATATATGTGTGTATGTATGTATATGTATATTTTTCCCCTACTTAACTCCATTTCAAAACAACCAAAGTGGAATGCTGGGGCGAAACTAAAATTAAGCTTATGTTGGAATAAAACAAGAAAACTATTCTTAAAAGCTATTGAAGCTGCCAGCCATGGTGGCACACGCCTATAATCCCAGTATTTGGGAGGAGGCTGAGACCAGGAGGATTGCAAGTTTGAGAGCAGCCTCAGCAATTTAGTAAGACCCTATTTCAAAACAAAAAATAAAAAGGGACTAGGAATGTTGCTGGGAGGTACAAAAAGATAAAAATAAACATTGAAGCTATCCTGTATAATACTGTTTGCTATGAGTTTTATATGATTTATAAATTTATATACCATGGATTTCTTTTGTTTCTTATAAAGAGTACTGAAATTAGTAAATTACCTTTACCTGACAATTTGCGCGCGCGTGTGCGTGCACACACACACACGCACACACACATTTGAATGTGTTAGAGTGGATCTCTTCAAAAGGTGAAGAAAGTATGATCAGAAGTGATTACTAAGTGTACTTTTAGGATTGATTTCCTTTAATTATAAAATTTGATTAAAGTGAACAAGGAAATTAGAGGAGTCAGCTCCTTTACATATCAAATTTTGACTCCTAATTACTAGAAATAATAACTCAAATTGATACATTGGCAATTGTTGAAATCTTTGACATATTAAATGTAAAAAAACAGAAAATATATCATTTAAACAAGTTTGAAAGAAATTAGTATACATAGAAAAATTCTCGTATGAAATGCCAGAATTTGATAAAATTTAATTTTTCTGAGCCTACGACTAAACACCCTCTGACCCTTAAGATTATAAATACCGTATGATCTTTTAATTTTCTTCATTTAAAACATTCCTTAAAGGATACTATGAAGAAAAGCAAAAATTAGTTAAATATGTCTTTGCATATATTTTCAAAAGTTGTCAAACACTGTGGTATCCGTAATTATCTAGATTTTCAAATTTTTAATAAATTAGAAATATAGTACCCAGGCTTGGTGGTGCACGCTTGTAATCCCAGTACTTGGGAGGCTGAGACTGGAGGATCCAGTTCTCAGCCAGCCTCAGCTACTTAGTGAGGCTCTCCGCAACTCGGTAAGACCCTGTTTCAAGATAAAGAATAAAATAGGGCTGGGGGTGTAGCTCAGAGGTAGAATGCCCCTGGGTTCAGTCCCCAGCATCGCAAAAAAAAAAAAAAAAAAAAAAAAAAGTGATTCAGCAATACCACTTCTGGGTATCTATCCAAAAGAATGGAAACCAAGCTATCAAACCGATGCATGTATATCAGTGTTTATAGCTGCACAATTTACAGTTGCCAAACTATGGAAGCAGCCAAGATGTCCATCAACAGATGAATAGATTACAAAACTATGGGACATGTACACAATAGAATTTTAATCAGCCATAAAGAAGAACAAAATCATTTCATTTGCAGGGAAATGGATGGAACTGGAAAACATTATGTTAAGTGAAATTAGCCAGTCACAAAAAGTAAAAAATTGTATGCTCTCCCTAATATGCAGAAGCTAGGGAGAAAGTGGGACATAAGAGGGACTCTAGCTGAAGAAGGAGAAACCTTAGATGGGCAAAGAAGGTGACTTAACTGAAGGTGATGGGGGATGCACATGATGTACTTTCACAAACATATCAAAGTCAACACTAAAGTGAAGTTGAGAAGAAGGGAGGGAGAGGGAATGGCGTGGGAATTGGGGAAGGGTTAAATGAGAGATATGTGCATGTATGCCTTTACCAGCTTGTACCTAACAAACATGTATGGTTATGATGCACCAGTAAAAAAGAAAAAAATATAAGCTTTGACAATAAATTGTTTTGTGGAATGTAGAACCATTTAGTGCATGATATACTAATGTATTTAGGTGGTTTTTAGACTATAGGACCTATGCATTCAAATGAAATGCTCTTCTCAATAGGACTAACATATTATTCACACTGCTTCATTTATGAAAAGGTTGAAACTCAGCAATATGCAATACTTTATGCCTTTGTTCCCCATGTTAACATATAAATGACTCATCTGAGAATCTTGATAGACTGTGATTCATTAGGTGTAACCTGGGATTCTGGATATCTATGTTTCTAGAAGACATTGGTGCCATTTGTCTGGGATTAACATTTAGAGGAATAAGATTGTAAAGAATAGCGAATATCCAAAACAGAATTATAAATGAATGTGTTCCATCTTCTGTTTTTATTAACTTTAGTTCTTTAGTTTCCTAATTCACTTTTGATGCCAGGAACATTTCCTAACAATTTTCTAAATTTTACTTAAGCATATGTGAAAGTTAATAATTTTTAAATAATAACCTTCTAGTTCAATAATGTTAAACATTATTTAGTAACATTATTTTCCAAGTTGGAGAAGATAGTGCAGACTTTTCTGAGCTCTGGTCTTTGCTCTGGTACACATTTAAAAATGTGACCTTAGAGTCATGTGAGGCTTGTAATCCCAGTAACTTGGGAGGTTGAGACAGGAGGATTGGATCACAGATTCGCAGCCAGCATCAGCAACTTAGCGAGGCCCTCTGCAGCTTAGTGAGACCGTGTTTCAAAATAAAAGAATAAAATTGGGCTGGGGGTGTAGCTTGGAGGTAGAATGCCTCTGGGTTCTGTCTCCAGCACAAATAAATAACTAAATAAGTAAGTAAAGTAAGTAAATGACTTTAGGCAAACTATTCAACTCTGAATTCCTGTATCTAAACAAATGGGAGAACTTATTTAGATCAGAGGTTTTCAGATATTTACTTTAAGAAATCAGAATTTATTCTTTTAAAAAACAATGGTGAAATGAGGTTGGGTGGTCTGGAACCAAATTATTAGAAGCAAAACTAAGTTAAAATAATTTAACTATTACCAGCACTAGGATGCCTACCAGAGTAGAGACAAACTTGTTTTTTTGTTTGTTTGGTTGATTCTTTTGTTTTCTTAGTTTTAAGTGCTGTGAAGATGGTGTCTTTGAAAGCATGATCTTTTTCTCCCCAGTTTATGTAAGGCATTTGTGCACATGGATTTTGCACATCTTTTTGTTAGCCTACGCCATTCACCATCTTTACAGTGAATTGATATGCATTTAATTTGTTATAAGTCATATTGGTATCTAGTGTCAGTATACCTAATATCAAATTAAAATACTTTTTTTTTTTTTTTTGCGGTGCTGGGGATTGAACTCAGGGGCATTCTACCTCCGAGCTATACCCCCGCTCTATTTTTTATTCTTTATTTTGAAACCGAGTCTCACTAAGTTGCGGAATGCCTCACTAGGTAGCTGAGGCTGGCCGCGAACCTGGATCCTCCGGTCTCAGCCTCCCGAATGCTGGGATTACAAGCGTGCGCCACCACGACCGGCAAATTAAAATACTTTAAAAAAATAAGTTGTTTTAAACCATGGTTCAAGCATTTCATTATATAAATAGTAAAAGAAGCATTGTCTTTTGTCTTTAGAATCGAGTCATTTGGAACAGCAACTTGAAGAAGCTAATTCTGTGAGGCGAGAACTAGATGATGCTTTTAGACAAATCAAGGCTTATGAAAAACAAATCAAAACTTTACAGCAAGAAAGGGAAGAACTAAATAAGGTAAAATATGTGAATAAATTGTTAAAGCCTTTTCTGTGTTTTTCATCTTATATAATTAGAATACTGAAAGCATTGGTAATGAATTGCAACAATATATAGTTGCTAAACGTGTTGTTTAAAAATTTAAAGATTATTTTGGTGTATGTCATTTGATTATTAGCTAGTAACAAACATATTTTTGAGGATTTTAATTTCAGAATCTTTTGTTCATTTAGAAATGACCTGTTTAAAAATGAGTGTTAATGAGAAAGAACCATTATGAAGAAATAGAATAATAGATTCTGTTTAGGGTCTATAGGAAAAATAAAAATGAAGGCATATTTTGTGGTACTGGGGATTGAACTCAGGGGCATTCTACTTCAGAGCTATACCTGCAGCCCTATTTTTTATTCTTTATTTTAAAACAGGGTCTCACTAAGTTGCGGAATGCCTCACTAGGTAGCTGAGGCTGGCTGCGAACCCGGATCCTCCGGTCTCGGCCTTCCAAATGCTGGGATTACAAGTGTGCGCCACCATGCCCGGCTGAAATGATCATTCTTAAAGATTATCATTTAAACTCTCTTCAATGACTTATTTAAATATTAAATGTCAGCTTGTCTTTCAAAGCAGCATAGATAAACAAGCTAAAGTCATTTCATAAGAACTTTAACTTAAACAGTATTAGAAGCATCAACAAAATTTTGATAGCTAAGACTCTGTAACACAGTCCAACAGAATAAATAATATTCAGGCAGTAAAGAAAATACTTGAACCACATGCTGTTAAGTAGTATGCCTTTAGCTAACAGCAACAATAACAAAGCGTTGGGATGAATTCTGGCCAATGCAAACAGATCTGTAGTTTATGGCGTAGTATAAATTATATTCAGTGATGTAATACATAATGCCCTGGTTATTATAGAAGGAAGTCCTTCTGGGGAAAATTTGTAAGCCTTGCTACCAGTAAGGATCTAGAGTAGATTAAAAATGAAACAACTTTTGCTGATTACGTTAATCCAAGGGACTAGTGGAGAAAGCTATTAAAGATGAAGTTGAGTTAGGTAAAAATGTTTGTACCTTCCACTTACTGCAGTTGCAGTGGTTTCTATAGGTCCATCTAAATTCATGGCCAATTTAATAATATTTGGCATTTGTAGCAGACAGGTGTTCTATATGCTTTAATAATAATAGAATATTATTAATAATTTACTAGTTTGTGTTTATTGGTAGGAGCACTTAGTCAAATTTAGTTAACATAATAAAAATGAAAATTTGATATCTGTATAGTAACAGATACTTTGCCAATTTTTAATGTTTTAATACTAAAAGTCCTTTTTAGTATATGGAGAAGAGGCAAGTCCTGAAAAGAAACAGATGGCACTAATAAAGAATTTTAAGTGATTTGCTTAATAGCCTACAGGTAATAAAAAAGTATGTGATTTTCTCCATAGCCTTGCCAGCATTTATCTTTTGTCTTTTTCTAATAGTCACTCTAACATTTGTGAAGTGGTATCTTACTATGGTTTTGATTTTCACTTCTATGATGACTAGTTGATGTTGTCTTTCTTCGAGCAACATCCATTCAGGTCCTTTGCCTATATTTTAATCGGGTTAACAAATACTCTGTTTTTTATTCTTTATTTTGGAACCGAGTCTCACTAAGTTGCGGAGTGCCTCACTAGATAGCTGAGGCTGGCCGCGAACTCAGATCCTCTGGTCTCAGTCTCCCGAATGCTGGGATTACAAGCGTGCACCACCACGCCCGGCTCATACTCTGTTTTTTATAATAATGCCAAGTTGTTTTCCAGTGTACCAGTTTAAATTCTTCCCACTAGTGTATAGGAGTTTCTGTGTTCAAAACATTTCATGTTACCAGATCTATTACTTTTGGCCAATTTAATCTAAATTAAGATTTTTAGGTCTAAAATTATGTTTTATTGTAGTTTTAATTTGTATTTCTCTAATTACCAATGTGGTAAATTATCTACATATGCCTACTCATCATTTACATTTGTTTTCCAAAATATCTTTTAATAGTCTTTGTACATTTTTCTGTTCAGTTGGTTGTCTTTTTCTTAGTAGTTTATAAGAATTTTGAAAATTCCTGGACATAATAATCTTTCATCAATTATATATATTAAAGATACCTGTCAGTGGCTTATTTACTTTCTTTTACTTTTGATTAACCAAAGCTCTTAGCTTTAATATAGTCAAATTTGTAATATTCTTATGGTTAATATATTTGATGTACAATATAAGAAATCTAAGATAGAAAATTCTAAATTTTTATCTTTAATTTTTAAAGTTTTGTCTTATATATTTATGTCTTTAAACCATGAGAAATTCATTTTTGTGTATCATATAAAATAGAATCCAATTTTACTTTTTCTCCTGTATCTCACCAATTCATTTACTATAAAGGTCTTCCTTTTCCAGTGTTTTGCAATCACCTCTGTTATATACCAAATTTCCGTATTTGAATGGGTCTGTATCTCTATTCTTTGAATATTGGGATGGCATTTTGATTAAAATTGTATTGAATTTGTAGATCAGTTTCTGGAGAATTGATATTATAAGATTGAGTCAGATTTGTTTTATGCATACTTATTAATATTATTCTGAGTGCACACATAAATTTCAAGAGCAGAGCAGATTATTATCATTTACATATGGCAAATAATAACCACCTGGCTCTCTTCTATGCCAGTTTTTACCTCCAGGACAATGCCTTTGAAAGCTGGCTGTATAAAACTCTACACATGAGAAATCTGTATTGTGATAGAGGAATCACCAAAAGATTTATCCAAGTATTAATTTAGAGGAAAGAGGCAGCTGCTTGCTTCTTAGCACCCAGCCCCCAGGAGATAGTCTTTTAGGAAAACTGAAGGCAAAGATTTAGGCTTCTTTCTCTAAGCCTTTGGAATATAAATTAATCACTCCAAAGGAAAGATAAGCCCTGAGTATCCAGCTTCACAAAGAGGAAGTCTCTATGGTTGAGGTAGCTCTCACCTCATCTTGAATGCAGACATATTTCCTCCAGAAGTAAATCTCTGGAGTTTTCTCACTATCCAAATTAGACAAATTACTTTCTACAACTTGCATTTTCTCTAGGTCCCAAGTTTCAGTAAAATTTTTTCAGAAGATCTAATTATTTTAAAACATAAAAATAGTTTCTCTTCAGTCCCAGAGTCTTTTAATCGATAAACATGATGTCTCCCAATATATTTAAAGTCATTCAAAGTGTCCTTCCATAAAATTTCATACATTTCCCTTTCCTTAAATTTATTATTGTATTTTTCACATTTTAAGTATCTTTAAAATTTGTTTTATTACTGATTTTTTTCCTTATTGATTTTATCCTAATAACATTGCTAAACTCTTGAAAATAATGGGATCTATTTTAGATTCTTTGAAGTTGCCTGAAAGTAAGGACAGATTTGTTTCTTCCTTTTGTATTTTTATGACTTATGTCTTTCATGGTCTTATTGCATTAACTAGGTCCTGCGAACAATGTTGAATATAAGTGGTGATGGCAGCCATGCATGTGTTGTTCTCCCCCAACTCCTGTCTCCTGTTGGAGACCAAACCCAGGACCTCACACATCCCCTCTCAACAGGCACCCTTATTTTGTTCCTAATTTTAAAGAAAATGCTTTTGACATTTTACCCATAATAATATTTGCTATTTTTATAAATACTTTTATATTAAAGAAGTTACTTTCTAATTCCTGTTTTGCTAATTTTTTTTCGGTACTGGGGATTGAACTCAGAGGCATTCTACCTCTGAGCTATACCCCCAGTCCTATTTTTTATTCTTTATCTTGAAACAGGGTCTCACTAAGTTGCAGAGGGCCTCACTAGGTAGCTGAGGCTGGCCGTGAACCCAGATCCTCCAGTCTCAGCCTCCCAAATGCTGGGATTACAAGTGTGCGCCACCACGACTGGCTGTTTTGCTAATTTTTTAAAATTAAAAATGAGCACTGAATTTATTAAATGTGCATTCCATACTCCTATTAATAAATTATATGATTCTTTAATGAATTTGTGTAGTAAATTACATTTATGGACTTTTTCTAATATGAAACCCTGTTACATTAAGTTAAACCTAAATTGCACATGTATTATTTCCTAACTCCGTCTTTCCATTTGTCGCCTTCCCTCTCTTATCCTCCCCTCTCCCCTCTCCTCTCTTCTCCTCCTCTTTCCTTAAGATTGAATCCAGGGGCATTCTACCTCTGAGCTACACCCCCCAGCCCTATTTTCTTTTTTATTTTGAAATAGGGTCTTACTAAGTCGTTGAAGTCCTCATTAAGTTGCTGAGGTTGGCCTCAAACCTGCAAACCTCCTGTCTCAGTCTCCCAAGTACTAGGCTTGCGCTACCATGTCTGGCTATATATATATAGTTTTCTTAATAATAATATGATAATATAGATAACATCTATGTAGCAGTTTGTCTGTTCAATAACACTATTCTAAGTGCTTTACATTGTTTAATCTTTATCACAACTCCATGAGATAGTTTTTTTGTTGTTTTTTTTTTTTTTGCGGTACTGGGGATTGAACTCGGGCATTCTACCTCCGAGCTACACCCCCAGCCCTATTTTTTATTCTTTATTTTGAAACCGAGTCTCACTAAGTTGCGGAGTGCTTCACTAGGTAGCTGAGCCTGGCCGCGAACCCGGTCTCAGCCTCCCGAATGCTGGAATTACAAGCGTGCGCCACCACGCCCGGCTTGTTGTTGTTTTTTATGATTACTCTCATTTTACTAATGGTGAGAATGAAAACTGAAAATTTACTTGCTCAAGGTCATTAGATATAGAAACTGGTGGACTTAGAATTTCAACGCAAGGAATCTAGTTCCCGAGTTGATATATATCAACTCTATTATATATTACTACAACTGATTTTGCTCGGTTTTAAAGGATTTTACCTCTGTTTTCATGAATGGAAGTGGCTTATGATTTTTTTCTTGCCTTTCTTGAGTTATTTTGATACTAAGATTATGCTAGTCTTATAGAATGAGTAGAGTAGCATTGCCTCTTTTGTTTCATTCTCTGAGAAGGTTGTCTATGAGGAATGCTCCATTTGAGGACCCTGAGCATCAGCTGGGCCTAGAAATCCCCACCCAAACTGGGAGGATGGGGAAATTTTGCTAACTATTAATTCTGTTGCTTTAATTGTTATAAAGCTATTCGGGTATTCTGTTTCTGAAAACAATTTTGATGAATTATATTTTTTTAGGAATTGGTTCGTTTTTAAAGCTAACAAATTTATTGACATAAGTTTTTCATTGTATTTTCCCATTATCTTATTTGATCTCTTTTGGATTTATAGTTACAACCCCCCCCCCCTTTTGTGGTACTGGGGATTGAACCCAGGGGCATTCTACCTCCGAGCTACACCCCCAACCCTATTTTTTATTCTTTATTTTGAAACAGGGTCTCACTAAGTTGCGGAGGGCCTCACTAAGTAGCTGAGGCTGGCCACAAACCCGGATCCTCAGGTCTCAGCCTCCCAAATAATGGGATCACAAGTGTGCACCACCATGCCTGGCTCTTTTTTTTTTTTTTAACTTTCTTTCCTGGTATTATTTCTTTGCACTTAAATGCTATTCCCTTGATTGATCGCACCAGGTCTATTTTACTATTTCTCAAAGAATCACCTTTTGGTTTTATTGATCCTCATTATTCTTTCATTTCATTTCATTAAGTTACACTCTTTTATTATCTTCCTCATATTGGGGGAGAGGGTTATTGTGTTTTTCTGTCTCTAACTCTTTAAATGGAATCTCATTGAATTTCAGCCTGTTTTTCCTTTCTAAGTATTTCAGGCTATGAGTTTTCCCCTAAGTATAGCTTTATTGCATCTCCAAGTTTTAGTATGTAAGAAAAATTTTTTTTTTAATTTTTCTTAGCTATAAATATTTTAATACTTTTATGTTTTTTCTCATTGACCAGTGTGTTATTTATAAATGTATTTTTATATTTTCAGTGTATGGAGTTATATTTTTATTATTGATTTATATTTAATTTTATTAGAGAACTTAATCTATTTATATATCATCCATTCTTTGAAATCTGCTAAAACTTGCTTCATGGCTTAGACTTCCATTTTTAAAAATATTCAAACTGTTCTTGAAGAGAATATATATTTTCAATGCAGGGTACAGACTTCTGTGCATAGAAGCAGCTTGTTAACAGAACTTTCAAATCTTCATCAGACTCATTATTTTTAATCTGCTCAGTTCTATATTAATGATTAAGAAATTGAAATTTATCATTGTGTTGATATATTTGCCAGTTTTCTCTAAAGTTTTAGTAATTTATTTTTATATATTTGAGATGATCTTATGGAACACGTTAATGTTTAGAATGGTATTTTTTCCTAGTTAATTGAATTTTATGATTGCATAGTAATATTACCTACCTTTTAATAATGCTTTTTTCTAAGATCTAGATTTTATTTCTTAATCTGATATAATAAACTGCTTTTACCTGGTGAGTTTAGACCTTTTAGACCTTTTATATTTATTTCTGTTACTGACATTTCTACTTTATCTTTTGCTTTTTGTTTGTCGTGCTTTTTCTATGCTCTTCCGGTCTCAGCCTCCCAAATGCTGGGATTACAAGCGTGTGCCACCACACCGTGCGGCAAACAATTTTAACTATTGTAAAATACATATAACATGTTTCATTTAACCATTTTCAAGGGCACAATTCAGTAATATAAAGTGCATACCAACCTCTAGAATTCTTTTTATTTTGCAAAATACTCTTATGTTTTTGTTTTCTTGTTCATATTTTACTTTCTACTCCTTCTAGTTCTTTTATAATTTTATTTGACTTTTACCATGCATATTAACAGAGTATAAGTCTAATATCTTAATCTACTCCCCCGAACAATTTAAGGACCTTTAATATTGTTACCTCTTCCCAATGTGTGCACTGTTGTTGATAAATATTTTAGTAGTCATGTCCTCTATTTACTATACAAATTAGACATTTTAATATAATTGAAAATACACATTTCTTCATGTTCACATTCATGTTTACCAGTTTCTTAGCACTACATTTCTCTTTTTATACTTTTATTGGTGCAATGTAATTATACATCAAAGTGATACAAACATATATACACACATCACTTGGTGTATTTCACTCTATATACACCCTCCCATTTTTCCTGCATTAAATAATTCTTCTAAAACCATTTTTCTTTTTCCTGAAATAAAGCTGTAGAGGTTCCTTTAATGTAGATATCATTGTGGTAAGCTATGTCAATTTTTGTTCATATGAAACATTATACTTGAAAAGTAATTTTTCAGCCAGGCATGGTGGCACATGCTTGTAATCCCAGTACTTGGGAGGCTGAGACAGGAGGATCACAGGTTCAAAGCCAGCTTCAGTATTTAGAGAGGTCCTCTGCAACTTAGTGAGACCTTGTTTGAAAATAAAGAGTAAAAAGTAAGACTGGGAGTATAAATCGGAAGTAGAATGCCCCTGTGTTCAATTCCCAGTATCGCAAAAAAAAAAGTTATTTTTCTGGATATTCAATTTATTTTCTCTACTCTTTGAAAATATTTTCCACTGTTCCCATTTCTTTATGTCTATTCTGTATCTAACCATCTTTTTTCCATTTTGTTGAAAGTGAGAATATGTGATATATGTGATTTGTACTCTTTTTGTTTGTTTGTTTGTTTTTGCCCTGTGTTTTCTTATAAGGCCTTTCATTTCTTTAGTGTTACCTAGTTTTATTCTTGAAACATTTCTGGATTTGAGTTTCTTTTTCTTGCTTCATAAGTTTAGAGTTTCTTATGTGGGTGGATCTTTGATTTTAATATTTAAGTATTTTTTTCATTTTTAAATATTCTGTAAAGTTCTCTTGTAAATCTGCTTGCCTATTTTTAATAGTCTTTTATCATTTCCCCTTTTTTGTTATTCTTTTATTCAGGCATCTTATACATAGAAATTTATGTCAATATCTGATGATTCTAATATCCAAATGCCTTTGGTATTCGTTTTTATTGTTTCCATTATTGGTTATGGTGCTTTGTTTTTGGTGTATTTGGGAATCTGTGGCTGTGAGATTATATATATTATTATATTATTATTATCATATATATTATAATATATATTATATATTATGTATAATATATAATATAGTATATTATGTATTACATATTATATTATATATATTATTTTTTCTTTCTTTCTTAATGTGTGAAAACCCAAGTTTCCCTGATTTTCTTTTCATCCACAGAAGGTATGCACTTCGTTTTGCCAGGAGGCAAGCAGTCGATCTGAGTCCACTTTTTCCCCTCTAACTCAGCAAGTTTCAAGTTTAGTTTCTTCTCTTCTTGCCATTGGTCTAGGTCTGCATTAAAGGTTTTCCTTGGACTTTTTTCCCCCATCATTTGTAATCATTCCGTATATTTTTTAAAAATAAAACTTCACAAGTATTTGTTGAATTTCACAGTCTTCATTTTAACTATCATATTTCAATCCAGTTGTGGAAACCAAAGGTTAAATCAGCTGCTCCCTTGCATTTGCCATGGTAGCAGAAGATACTGATAATATAAACAGGGCACCATGCCCTTAATATCTATTCAAAAGTAGTTCATTTCCTTTATTTTTGTCCTGAGATGAATAATTTCGGCTCTTCTTGACTTAATGGTAGCTACTTTGATGGCCAAATTTGGTTTCTAGGTGGCAGAAATTGTAACTTATATTCTTTTTACAAAACTGTAGGAACTAGTCCAGGCTAGTGAGCGATTAAAAAACCAATCCAAAGAGCTGAAAGACGCACACTGTCAGAGGAAACTGGCCATGCAGGAATTCATGGAGATCAATGAGCGACTAACAGAATTGCACACCCAAAAACAGAAACTTGCTCGCCATGTCCGAGATAAGGAAGAAGAGGTGGACCTGGTGATGCAAAAAGTTGAAAGCTTAAGGCAGGAGCTGCGCAGAACAGAAAGAACCAAAAAAGAGGTTAGTAGTCAGGCAAATTTCATAGTATCCATGGAATAGTCATTAAGGCTGCTTTTTGAGACTAGTGAAATAATATGTATTTCAATCTTTAATTTTTGAAAAAAGTTATTTTTATAGTTTGGTAATTTTATTTAATATGAATTTCAACATTTGTGTTATCTCCATATGACAAGGTAAATTTCCATGGGGGAAAATACTTTGTTCGAAAAAATTATAACCATCGAATCTGCTTTTTTCATTTTATTTTGAAGCTGGAGGTTCATACTGAAGCTCTAGTTGCTGAAGCATCTAAAGACAGGAAACTGCGTGAGCAAAGTGAGCACTATTCTAAGCAATTGGAAAATGAATTGGAAGGATTAAAGGTATTTTTTTTATTTCACATTTATGTCTCTGAATTAATTTTCTTTTCTTTAGGTTTGTTTGGAATGTTAGCTTCTGTACTCTCTGCATTGTAGAGTGAAAACTAGTTATCCTTCAAACCTAGTATTCTTAGTTTTCATTCTTACCAGTAGAAAGCTGATAGAGATTTTTAATGGTGAAGAATAGGAAAAACCATGTTTAAGGAAAAGTAGAAATCTACCAGGGAGGAGTTAGAATGTTTATGGAGGACGGCCTACCTGAGTAAGATATCCTGGTAATTTTCAAGTGACTTGTGATAAGACATCTGTACCCCCTGTCTGTCTTGTCAGTGACTTAGGAGAGGCTAAAACATAGCTTTGCAGACACTTGTGGGGATGAGATCATAGTAGACAAAGGCTAGCAGTAATGCTTTGCAAAGGAAATCCTCATGCCATCTCTCAAGTAAGATTACCTGATTTTAACTTCTAACTCTTCCAGTTACTAGCTGTGTAACAGTGAGTAAACCATTTAATCTATTCATACTTTAATTTTTCATCTGTAAAATTTGATTTCATGTGTGTACATACACACATTGGTAATCTGATGCATCATAATATTCAGTAATTATTAATATAGTAGCAGTACTACATATGTCAAAGAAAATATCAGAATCAACTTGAAGGTGTTACCTTAGGAAGTCTAGATACTCCTTTAATGCTACTTTAGAATTCTGTTAGTAACTGTCACATAACTCTAATTGATGACTTATTTGTAAGCCTGTTTCCCCACCTGAACTGTGACCTACAATACTGAATACACAGGCAGGTATATTATTGACTTGGTTCTGATGTAGGGCCACATATTTAATGCCCATTTAATAAACATATTAAATAAATGAATCATGGTAGAATTGGTCAGAACTTACTTTTTCTCTGATGATTAAAATCAGTCATTGCAAGTAAGAGTTCTTCTCTGCTACAAACAGAAATATGAATTCTTTATTTTATTTCTTTTTGTTTTGTTTCCATCATAAATGCACAGTCTTGGGTAGCTTTACAAAGTAGACATGTGTCTTCTATTTTATTCTATGCCTTTAGCACAAGACTAGCATAGAGAAATAATTACTGTCTCAAATACTTTGTTTGCAGTGCTATTCTAAGTGCTCTGGATGATTCAAACAAACCATAAGTGTGCACTGGAAGAAATCTTAAGGATTATTTTCATTTGAAGAAACAGACCAGAGGAGTTAAGGAATTTGTTGTCAGAAGTGACAAAATAATCTTAAACTGGGTTTCCTCTCAGTGCCATGTTCTAGCCATTAATATACAAATGTATATATATGTATATATATTCATACATGTGTGTATATTAATATATACATACATGTTTTAGCCATCAATATACACACATGCACACACACATATACACACATATATTTGTTGTTGTTGTTGTTCATTGTAATCATACAACTTGATACAGTTCAAGGTGATAGAGGCACACGTGCACACAGCACTCATTGAGCCCTCCCCCAGTTCCCATCTCACTCCCTCTCCCTTCCAACCTTCCCGTGCTGAGCCCAGTAATTGGCTTTGTTAAGTTTGTGTATGTACATGATGTCCATTGAGGTATTTCCCTCTTCAAGTCTTTCTGCCCTCTCCTCTCTCCCTCAGTTAGGTCCCCTCCTTCACTACACTAATGTTTCTCCTTTCTCAGGAGTCCCTCATGTGTCCCTAGCTTCCACATATGAGGGAGAACACCCAACCCTTTATTTTTTGTGACTGACTAATCTCGCTTAGCATGATATTCTCTAGTTCCATCCATTCCCTACAAATGATATAATTTTGTTCTTTTTTTAATTGGTGCATTGAAATCATACATCTTTGTTAGGTACAAGCTGATAAAGGCATACATGCACACATTTCTCATTTAACCCTTCCCCAATTCCCTCCCCAATCCCTCACCCTCCCTCCTTCTCAAGTTCAGTTTAGTAGTTGACTTTGATATGTTCATGAAAGTACATCATGCTCATTAGGGTGTCCCCCGTCCCCCAATCACCTTCAGTTAAGTCACCTTCTTTGCTCATCTAAGGTTTCTCCTTCTTCATCTGGAGTCCCTCTTATGTCCCATTTTCTCCCTAGCTTCCATATATTAGGGAGAGCATACAACTTTTTACTTTTTGTGACTGATTAATCTCACTTAACATAATGTTTTCCAGTTCCATCCATTTCCCTGCAAATAACATGATTTTGTTCTTTATGACTGAGTAAAATTCCATTGTGTACCTATCCCATAGTTTTGTAATCCATTCATCTGTTGATGGACACATGCTTATCATCAATTGATTTTTGACAAAGGAGCCAAAAACATACCCTGGAAAAAAGATAGCCTCTTCGACAAATGGTGTTGGCAAAACTGGTTAACCATATGCAGGAAAACAGAAATAAACCCCTCTTTCTCACCATGCACAAGAGTCAATTCAAGATGGATCAATGACCTGGAAGTCAGACTAGAAATCTTACAGCTACTTGAAGAGGGCATAGGGCCAACACTCAACACATAAACACAGGTAAAAACGTTCTCAACAAGACCTCAAAAGCACAAGCAACTCAAAGGAAGATCAAACATGGGATTGCATTAAACTGAAAAGCTTCTGTGTAGCAAAGGAAACTATCAAGAACCTCAACAGAGAGCCCACAGAGTGGGAGAAAATTTTTGCCAGCTACTCTTCTGATAGAGTACTAATATTTAATTTTGTTCTTCTTTATGTCTGAGTAGAATTGCATTGTGTATATATCCCATAATTTTGTAATCCATTTATCTGTTGGTGGACATCTAAGCTGTTTGCATAGTTTGGGAAGTATGAATTTTGGACCTCTAAACATAAGTATGCATACATTACTACAGTAGTCTGGTTTCCATTCTTTTGAGTAGATACCCAGGAGTGGTATAGCTGGGTCATATGGTAGGCTAATCTCCATTTTTCTGAGGATCCTCCACACTGTTTTCCAAAGTGATTACACTAATTTGCAATCCCACCTACAATGTATCAGAGTTCCTACTTCTCCACATCCTCTCCAGCATTCATTATTGTTTATGTTTTTTATGATTGCCATTCTAATTGGGGTTAGATGAAATCTCAGGGTAGAAAAAAAAGAGAGACTTCTGGGAAGATGGTGATGGAGTGAGACACTTCTCAAGAGGCGCTGTGAGGCCGATTCAAATCAGCCGTGGAACCAACTTTTTGAAAGAAGAAAAAAGCAACAGAAGGGTGAAAAACGCTGCGAAAACTAGAATTCAGCTGAGCAGAATCTGGAAGGCTGACTAGGGAGAGCAAAGAAGCCCATCTCCACAGCTGCTGAACGGAAGCCGCCATTGAACCGGCCCCCGGTGTGGGGTCTACTAAGAAAGAAATATACAACAACCCTCTGCATCCCCACTGACCAGAGGTAGAGTGAGTGACTCCTGAACTCCCCATCCTAGCCAGGCAGCAGACCAGAACACGTGGTACAACCAGCTTAAGCCCGCGCAGGACCATCCCAGCTCACCTCTCCCCACAGAACCGAAGCAGAGATAACTGCACTCCAGAGCTTGAATCAAAACTGCCGCAGGAGCAACTTCTCGACAGAAGGAAGGAGAGGCAAAGCAGCCTAAAAGTGAGTAAAGAAACAGGCAGCTGGTCGGAATCTAAGGAGCAGACCAGGGAGAACAGGGGAGCCGGCGCGTGCGCGACAGTAGCAGCCGCCATCTTGTCGGCCGCCCACAGCAGCAGAAATCTACCCAAAAGATCTGCAGAGGCCAAACCAGGTCTGTTCTTACAAACTTGCAGGGATTTTCATTTTGCTTCTTACCGACGGTTCTTGTTTTCTGGGTTTTTTTGCTTTGTTTTGTTCCATTTTTACTCTGTTTTCACTTTGCGTTGCTTTGATTTATGTATGTTTGTTCGGAGGATTGGTTGCTTTTTAGCTTTTGCTAGACCCTAGAAGTCAACACCTGAAACCCACCAAAGACACCAATAGAGCAGGCAGAAGAAATACCAGAATAATTGCAACTCAGTACAAGATACCATTTGCAGAGAGAAAATAAAAATAAGAAACCTATAAACTCAGAGAAAGCATGCAAGAGCAGCAAAGTTATAAATTTAAGAACAGGGAAACCATGGGAAGGAGAAATTCCAAAGAAACAATGAGTCAACACGACCCCACAATAACAGAACTCAATGACACTGAATGGCAGAGCTTACCAAAAGGACAATTCAGATCTTTAATAATAGAAATGATATAAAACTTCCAGAAAGAATGCAGAGAGAGCTAGAAAGAAATAAAAGAACAAATAAACAAAGAATCTGACACCCTGAGCAGGAATCATAGCGAAGCCTTGAGGGAAGTGAAAGATGTGAAAGATGCAATAATAGAAGTGAAGGCATCAATACAAACTATAAACAATAGATTAGACCACATGGAAAACAGAATATCACTGCTAGAAGATGACCATTCCAAAAATGAATCCATTATACATAATCTGGGGGGAAAAAATTCGACAGTATGAATCTGACATCGACGAGATCTGGGCCAATTTTAAAAGAGCTAACCTAAGAATAATAGGCATAAAAGAGGGATTAGAAGTTGAAACTAATGGAATAAACAACCTATTCAAAGAAGTAATATCAGAGAATTTTCCAAATATAAAAAGAGAAATTGATACACAGGTGCAGGAAACATATAGAACCCCCTTCAGACAAGACCAAAGAAGAGGTTCACCACGCCACATAATAATCAAGATGACTAATGTAGAAGCTAAGGAAAGAATTCTAAAGGCAATGAAAGTTAAAGGCCAAGTAATATTCATAGGCAAACCAATTAGAATCACTCCAGACCTCCCATACCAAGTCATGAAAGCCAGGAGGGGCTGGAGTAGCATATTCCAAACTTTGAAAGAAAATAACTTGCAGCCAAGATTCTCCTACCCAGCAAAACTCTCTCTCAAAATTGACGGGGATATAAAAACCTTCCATGACAAACAAAAACTGAAAGCATTCATGTCTTCCAAACCATCACTAGAGAAAATACTCAAAGAGATTAACTACAAAGAAGAACTAACAAGTAAATGTCAGAACCAGAGAATAATTTCCAGGAAGCAAACAACTAAACAAAGAAGAACAAACACTACTGCAAACAGAAGTCAAAACCCAAAATGTTAGGAATTAAAAATCATCTCTCAATACTCACACTGAATATAAATGGTCTCAACTCTCCAATAAAAAAGCACAAGGTAGCCGGGCATGGTGGCGCACGTGTGTAATCCCAGCATTCGGGAGGCTGAGACCGGAGGATCCGGGTTCGTGGCCAGCCTCAGCTACCTAGTGAGGCACTCCGCAACTTAGTGAGACCCGGTTTCAAAATAAAGAATAAAAAATAGGGCTGGGGGTATAGCTCGGAGGTAGAATGCCCCTGAGTTCAATCCCCAGTACCGGGAAAAAAAAAAAAAAAGCACAAGGTGTCAAAATGGATCAAAACCCAGAATCCATCTATATGCTGCCTGCAAGAAATGCATCTTACATACAAAGATTCCCACAAACTAAAGGTGAAGGACTGGAGTAAGGTAATTCATGCCAATGGTACTCGAAGACAACAGGAGTAGCAACTATGATATTGGATAAATTAGATTTGAAGCCTAAGCTCATCAAAAGAGACAAAGAAGGTCATTTTTTACTAGTAAAAGGAACAATACAGCAAGAGGAAATAACAATTATCAACATTATGCCCCAAACATAGGTGCGGCCACTTTCATAAAACGAACCCTACATGATATAAAATCACATATAGATCCCAATACACTAATACTAGGATACTTCAATACCCCTCTCACAACACTAGACTGGATCCTCAAAAAAAAAGGTCAGTAAAGATGCTTCAGAACTAAATAATACCATAAACCAAATGGACCTGTTAGACACATACAGAATATTTCACCCAACTACAGCTGAATTCACATTTTTCTCAGCAGCCCATGGAACCTTCTCCAAAATAGACCACATTCTGGGCCACAAAGAGAGCACTGGCAAATTAAAAAAATGTAACATAATTCCCTGCATCTTTTCAGACCACAATGGAGTGAAACTACAAATCAACTCTAAGAAGACCCAGAGTAACCATGTAAACACAAGGAGACTGAACACCACATTGCTGAACGAGGAATGGGTCATAGAAGAAGTAAGGGGGAAAATTAAAAAATTCCTAGAAACCAATGAAAACAGAGACACAACATATCAAAACCTCTGGAACACCTTAAAGGCAGTACTAAGAGGAAAATTTATAGCACTGAGTACCCACATAAGAAGAACGGAAACCCACCAAATAAATAACCTAATGACACAGCTCCAAGCCCTTGAAATCTCAGGGTAGTTTTGATTTGCGTCTCTCTGATAGGTAATGATGTTGAACATTTTTTTCATATTTTTATTGACCATTTGTATTTCTTCTTTTGTGAAGTGTCTAGTTCACTTGCCAATTTTTAATTGGGTTATTTATTTTTTTGGCTGTGAGTTTCTTGAGTTCTCTATATTCTAGATGTGAGTCCTCTATTGGAGGATTAGCTGGCAAAGATTTTCTCTCATTCTGTCAGCTCTCCCTTGAGGTTCTTGATAGTTTCCTTTGCTGCACAGAAGCTCTTCAGTTTAATACAATCTCACATTTTAATCCTCATTTTAATTTCGTATGCCTTTGCGGTCTTGTTGAGGAAGTTTTTCCCCGTGCCTTTATGTTGAAGTGTTGGTCCTATGTCCTCTTCAAGTTCAAGTAACTGCAAAGTCTGTGCTCTAATTTCCAGGTCTTTGATCAATCTTGAATTGACTCTTGTACAGGATGAGAAAGTAGATTTATTTCCATGTTTTTCTGCATACGGATAACCATTTTTGCCAACACCATTTATTGAAGAGGCTATCTTTTTTCCAGTGTATGTGTTTGGTCCCTTTGTCAAAAATCAATTGGCTGTGTATGATTTTGTTTCTGAATCTTCTTTTCTTCTCCATTTGGTCTGTGTGTCTGCTTTTGTGCCAATACTGTTTGTTTAAAAGTTTTTTCATTGAGTTTATTGGGTCTTCTAAATATAAGGTCATGTTATCTGTAAATAGAGATAGTGTCAGTTCTTCTTTTTCTATTTGTATTCTTTTGATTTCCTTTCTTGCCTTATTGCTGTTTTTTACTACAATGTCTCTGTAGTATAGTTTGAAGTCAGGTATTGTGATGCTTCCTGCAGGGTTCTTATTTCTGGGAACTATTTTGGCTATTCTGGGTTTTTTGTTGTTACATATGAATTTAAGGACTGATTTTTCTAGATCTGTGAAGAATGACCATGGTATTTTAATGGAAATTGCATTAAATCTGTAGATAATTTTTGAAAGGACAGCCATTTTGATGATACTTATTCTGCCAATCCAGGAGCATGGGAGATCCTTTCACTTCCTAAGATCTTCTTCAGTTTCTTTCTTTAATGTCTTATAACTTTCATTGTATAGCTCCTTTACCTTTTGGGTTAGGTTTATCCCTAAGTATTTTATTGTCTTTGAGGTTATTGTGAGTGGAAATTTTTTCTGTATTTTGTTTTCAGGGAGTTTGTGGTTGGCACATAGAAAAGCTTCTGATTTTTTTAGACTAATTTTGTATCCAAACACTTTGCTGAATTTGTTAGTCAGTTTTAAAAGTTTTTTCATTGAGTTTATTGGGTCTTCTAAATATAAGGTCATGTTATCTGTAAATAGAGATAGTGTCAGTTCTTCTTTTTCTATTTGTATTCTTTTGATTTCCTTCTCTTGCCTTATTGCTTTGGCTAGAGTCTCAAGTACTATATTGAAAAGGAATGATGATAGGGAGCATCCTTGTCTTGTTCCTGATTTTAAAGGGAATTTCTGTAGTTTTTCTCCATTCAATATGATGTTGCCTGTGGGTTTGTTGTATTTTGCCTTTATGATGGTGAGGTAAGTTCCTTCTCTTCAGATTCTCTGCAGTGTTTTTAGCATGAATGGATGTTGGATTTTGTTGAATGCTTTTTCAGCATCTATTGAAATGATCATGTGATTTTGGTCCTTTGTTCTGCTTATGTGGTGAATTATGTTGATTGTTTTTCATATGTTGAACCAGCCTTGCAGCCTGGGATGAACCCGACTTGGTTGTGTTGTATAATTTTCTTGATATGGTTTTGAATGCACATTGTTAGTATTTTGTTTAGAAGTTTTGCATCTAAGTTCATCAACAATATTGGTCTGTAATTTTCTTTTCTTGAGCTGTCATTCGGTTTGATACTAATGTGATGCTAGCTTCATAGAATGTATTTGGGATAGTCCCATCTCTTTCTATTTTATGGACTAGGTTGAAAAGTATTGGGATTAGATCTTCTAAAAAGATTTTATTAAATATGGCTGTGAAATCATCTGGACCTGTTCTTTAATTTGATGGTAGGCTCTTTATTGCTATGTCAATCTCTTTGGTACTAGTCAGTTTAAATTTTCTATATTTTCTTGATTTAATTTAGGAAGGTTGTATATGTCTAGAAATTTGTCAATTTCTTCTAGATTTTTCATTTTTTTGGAGTATAGTTTTTCAAAGTATTTTCTGATGATCCTCTGGATTGCTGTGCTATCTGTGGTAATATAACCATTTTATTTAGTAATTTGGTTTCATTCTCTCTGTTAGTTTGGCTAATGATTTATCTATCTTGTTTATTTTGGTTTGTTGATTTTTTTGTATTTTGTTGTTGTTGTTATTCTCTACTTCTTTTATTTCTGCTCTGGTTTTAATGATTTCCTGTTTTCTACTGGCTTTGAGATTAGACTACTCCTGCTTTTCAAGGGCTTTGATGTATATCTTTAGGTTATTTGGTGATTTTCTCTTCTTCTTATATGAGCACTCAGTGCTATGAATTTTCCTCTTAATATTGCCTTCACAATGCCCCAGAGATTTTGATATTTGTGTCTCTATTTTCATTTGTTTCTAAGATTTTAAAATTTTCTCCCCTTATTTCTTCTATGACCAAGTCCTCATTCAGCAGTGTAGTATTCAGTCTACATGTATTTATGAAATTTCTCTGGGTCCTATTAATTGATTTTTAATATCATTCCATTATGGCCTGAAAAGATATAGTGAATTATGTCATATTTTTGAAATTTGCTAGTGCTTGCTTTGTGGCCTAGGATATGATCTACTTTGGAGAAGGTTCTGTGAGTAGTTGAAAATAATGTGTGTTCAGCTGTAGTTGGGTGGAATATTCTATATATATCTAATAGGTCCATTTGGTTTATGGAGTTCTTTAGATCTGAGTGGTATGAGAAGAGTGTTGAAGTCTCCCAGTATTATTGTGTTGATATATTTGTAGGACTTAATGTCACAAAGAGTTTGTTTTGTAAAAGCGATTGCACCTATGTTTGGAGAATAAATATTCACTAACATTATATCTCTTGTTGGATTGTTCCTTTTACCAGTGAAAAATGACCTGCTTTGTCTCTTCTGATAAGTTTAGTCTTGAAGTCTATTTTGTCTAATATGAGAATTGCTAACCCTGCTTGTCTTCAAGTTCCATTTGCGTAGATTACCTTGTTCTAGCCCTTCACCTTTAGTTTGTATCTTTACCTATAAGGTGTGTTTCTTGCAGACAGCCTATAGATGGATTATGATCTTTAATCTATTTTGCCACTTTATGTCTTTTAGTAGGGGAGTTGAGACCATTGATATTCAGCGTAATTATTGAGATGATTTTTACTTCGTAACATTTTGAGTTGTAATTTCTGCCTGAGGTAGTTTTTGTTCTTTGCTTAGTTTGTTTTGATGGAAATCATCCTTTCTTTGATTTTCATGTTTGTTTTTATTTCTTCTTTGTAATTTATTTCTGAGTATTTTCTCTAGTGCCAGTTTGGAACACATAAATTCTTTCAGCTTCTGTTTGTCATGAAAATTTTTGTTTCTCCATCAGATTTAAAGGATATCTTTGCTGGGAAGAGTAGTCTTGGCTGGAAGTTGTTTTCTTTCAGGATTGGAATATGAAATATGGCTTTCATGCCTCGGTTTGAGAAGAACAATTCTTATTGTTTTGCCTTAGTCTTTTATTCTCTTTGTTGCATTTAAGATTCTCTCTTTGGCCTCTACATATTAGTTAATTTGATTATTATGCAAGTGCACTGGGAGTCGAACAAACAAACTAGAACACAGATGGTTTTTTGCACATACACATACAAGAGGAAAGGAGAAAAAAAAGTGGGGGTGGGGAGAAGGAGAAGGAACCTTAGGAATTATTTAGCTGAAAATCAGTAAAATTTCCTTGAAGAGTTGACTCACATTGTGATTATGGATAGTCCTTTGTTGGGTTTTCTTTTGTTTTGGATTGAGGCTTTGTGATTGTGTGGCTATAAACATAGATACACATGCATTGGTCTCATAGTTTGGTTTCCATTCTTTTGGGTAGATACCCAGAAGTGGTATTGCTGGATCATATGGTAGCTTCATTCTCATTCATCTGAGGATCCTCTATACTGTTTTCCAAAGTGGTTGCACTAATCTGCAGTCCCACCAACAATGTATTAGGGTTTCCAATTCTCCACACCCTTGCCAGCATTTGTTGTTTTTTGTGTTCTTGATGATTGCCATTCTGGTTAGGTGAAATATCAAGGTAGCTTTGATTTGCATCTCTCTGATTGCTAATGATGAACATTTCCTCATACATGTATTGTCCATTTGTATTTCTTCTTTTGTGAACTGTCTGTTTAGATCATTTGCCCTTTTTTTTTTTTTTTTTTTTTTTTCCTGCGGTACAGGATGGAACCCAGGGGCATTCTGCCTCTGAGCTGCATCCCCAGCCCTAATTTTTATTCTTTATTTTGAAACAGGGTCTCACTAACTTGCAGAGGGCCTCACTAAGTAGCTGAGGCTGCCCACGAACCCAGATCCTCCTGTCTCAGCCTCCCAAGTACTGGGATTACAAGTGTGCGCTACTACACCTGGCTCATTTGCCCATTTTTTGATTGGGTTATTTGTTTTCTTAGCTGTGAGTTTCTCGAGTTCTCTGTATATTCTACGTATTGGTCCTCTATCAGAGGAGTAGCTGGCAGAAATTTTCTCCTACTCTGGGGGTCGCTTTTGAGGTTCTTGATACTTTCCTTTGCTGCACAGAAGCTCTTCAGTTTAATGCAATCCCATGTATTGATCTTCCTTTGAGTTGCTTGTGCCTTTGGGGTCTTGTTGAGAAAGTTTTTACCTGTGCCTATGTGTTGAAATGTTGGCCCTATGCCCTCTTCAAGTAGCTGTAAGGTCTCTGGCCTGACTTTCAGGTCTTTGATCCATCTTGAATTGAGTCTTGTGCAGGGTGAGAAAGTGGGGTTTATTTCTGTTTTCCTGCATATGGATAACTAGTTTTGCTAACACCTTCTGTTGAAGAGGCTATCTTTTTTCCAGTGTATGTTTTTGGCTCCTTTGTCAAAAATCAATTGGCTGTAAGAGTGTGGATTTGTTTCTGAGTCTTCTATTCTGCTCCATTGGTCTATGTATCTGTTTTTGTGCCAATACCATGCTGTTTTTATTACTGTGGCTTTGTAATAGATTTTGAAGTCAGGTATTGTGATGCCTCCTGCATGGTGCTTGTTGCTAAGAACTACTTTGGCTATTCTGGGCTTTTTGCTGTTCCAAATGAATTTAAGGACTGATTTTTCTATGTCTGTGAGGAGTGACCTTGGTAATTTAATGGGTATCGCATTGAATCTGTAGATCACTTTTGGGAGAATGGCCATTTTGATGATATCTATTCTGTCTATCCAAGAGCATGGAAGATCTTTCCATCTTCAAAGGTCTTAATCTATTTCTTTTTTCAACTTTTTATAGTTTTCCTTATAGAGGTCTTTTACCTCTTTGGTTAGGTTTATCCCTAAGTATTTTGTTTTTCGGGGTGCTATTGTGAGTGGAATTGTCTTCTGGATTTCTTTTTCAGCAGATTTGTTTTTTAGCAGGTTGTTATATAGGAAAGCTTCTGATTTTTTAATATTGATTTTGTATCCAGACACTTTGCTAAATTTGTTGATCAGTTCTGTAAGCTTTTTGGTTGACTTTGTTGGGTCTTCTAAGTATAGTATCATGTCATCTTCAAAAAGGGATAGTTTTAGTTCTTCTCTTCCAGTATTTACACCTTTGATTTCCTTCTCTTACCTTATTGCTCTGTCTGGAGTCTCAAGTACTATATTGAACAGAAGTGGTGATAATGGACATCCTTGTCTTGTTCCTGTTTTTAGTGGGAATTCTTGTAGTTTTTTCCTAATTTAATATGATGTTGGCTGTAGGCCTATTGTATATTGCCTTTATTGTAATGAGGTATGTTCTTTCTGTTCCGATTCTCTGAAATGCTTTTAGAATGAATGGATGTTGGATTTTATCAAATGCTTTCCAGCATCTATGGAAGTGATCATGTGATTTTTGCCTTTAATTCTGTTTAAGTGGTGAATTACATGTATGTTGAACCAACCTTGCATCCCTGGGATGAACCTGACTTGGTCATGGTGTATAATTTTCTTGATGTGGCTTTGAATGCACATTGCTAGTACTTTATTTAGCAGCTTTGCATCTAAGTTCATCAGCAATGTAGGCCTATAGTTTTCTTTCCTTGAGCTGTCTTTATTCGGCTTGGTATTAATGTGATTTTGCCTTCATAGAATGTGTTTGGGAGAGTCCCATGTCCTTCTATTTCATGGAATAGTTTGAGGAGTATTAGGATTAGCTCTTCTATAAAGGTTTTATAAAATTCACTTGGAAAACCATCTGGCCAGGGCTTTTGTTTGATGGTAAACTCTGAGTTTTACAGTGCTTAAGATGAGGTATTTCTCTTGGTCACCGCATTGGGCTTTCTAAGGTTCACTTATTACTGTAAGGTCCTGAGCACACTTCAGGCATTCTCACTTGCTCAGAAACCTCTATCACCGGGTGCACAGTGGGTCCAGGGAGGTAGGGAGACACAGGGTGGTTGGTTTGGTTGTCTTTTTCTCTCCAGTGCCCTCACTGTCTGTGGAGTAAGTCTCAGGTTCCTGGATATGAGATTTTGGGGGTTTCCAGAGTTCTTCCCAGTTGGGGGTGTAGGCTATTATTCTCACATCTCTGCTTGTTCAGGGATTTGTTGTTTCTTTTCCATTTTTCAGCCTTGATGTTTAAAAGTGCCCTTGTAGATATTCTTGAGTTTTTCTGTCTTTAGTTCCCATCTCACATGAAGATAGTCTGGGATGTGTAATACTGCTCACTTTGGAGCTCAGGAGACAAGCTCACCTTTGCCATCTTAAAAAAAAACTCTTCTACTTCTTATATTTTTGTATAATAAATACTTCTGCATTGGAAACTGAATCACATATATTTTCCTACTTGTCAAATATTCCTGAATTTGAGATAATAATATTAACTACCTAGTATATAATATGTTTAAAGGACTCAGGCCAGGACCTGGTGCATGTTAAAGGCTCAGTAAGTATTGCTGTGATTATAACCATACTGCAATTTCTGTAGAGCATCTTTTTAAAGTGGAATTTATTGGTCAAAAATATACAAATATAATTTTATAACATTTTGACTTTTTAAAGATTGTAGGAATTTTATTTCATTAAGAATAATTTTCAACAACTTACAGGGAAAAATAGGTAGTTCTACAATCAAGAGTTAGAGACTTCAATGACCCACTTCTAATAATAGCTAGAACATATAGACAGAAGATCATTAGGATATTGAGGTCTTGAACAACACTATAACTAGACTTAATAGATAATGTAGAATCTTTCACCTAACAACAGTAGAATACACATTCTTTCAAGTACTTATGGCAAAATAATAGAAACAATGAGACTAAAAAGTTCTTTCAGAAAAGAACTAGGATGACTCAAGTCAAGAAAAAGAAATAAAAGACATGCAAACTGGAAAGGAAGAACTAAAAACATTTTTATTCATAGATGACATGATCTTGTGTTTAAAAACTCCCAAAGAAAAAAGGAACGTAGCTGGGCGTGCTGGCCCATGCTTGTAATCCCAGTACTTGGGAGGCTGAGACAGGAAGATCTCAGGTTCACAGCCAGCCTTAGCTACTTATGGAGGTTCTCTACAACTTAGTGAGACCCTGTTTAAAAATAAAGAATTAAAAAGAGGGCTGGGGGTAGCTTCAAGGTAGAATGCCCCTGTATTCAATCCCCATTTCTGCCAAAATAAATAAATAAATAAATAAATAAATAAATAAATAAATAAATAAATGTTAGGAGGCAGGACTGCGAGGGAAGACCACTCAGACCCAAATATATAGCCAAAAGATAGTTTTGTTTACCAGCTGGGACTACACTGTGCACGGAACCCAAGTGCAGTGCCAAATTGACATTTTAGGCTACTTTTATACAGACAAAGCGCAAGCTCAGGGTGAAAAGTTTAGGTTCTCACAGCAGGGTGGCACAACAAGGGTGGTAGCCAAGAGTAACATTCAGAAGCCACAAAACAGTATTGTGCAGGGGCTCAACAAACCATGTTAATTCCTTCTATTATGCATATATCCTGGTTGTGACAAAGATGAATCTTTCAATTATATGCTTCCCAGTGGTGACAAGGATGGAAAGTTCCTAGCAGGCTTTTCCTGCAAGTGTGAGTCAAGCAGATATTACAGAAGCCAAACAAGCAGTTATGCGTGACTAGCTGGGTCACCTAGGGTAGCAACATGGCATGACTTATTCTAAGGCTAAGGCCTCAGGTTAGCCCATAACAAAACATAGTAGAGCTTATAAATAAATTCACCAAAGTTGCAAGGTGCAAGATCAGCACGCAAAAACCAACATTTCTTTAAGTTAGCAATGAACAATATGCAAAGTTAAAGCATTTCCATTTTTAAGAGTATCCAAAAGATTGAAATTAATTTAAGAAAGTTAAAAAATTATATACGGAAAATTACAAAATTCTACATTAAGGAATTAAGACCTAAATAACTGAAAAGGCATTTATATACAGGAGGAACTGATAGTGTTAAGATACCAGTACTGCTCAAAATGATGCATAGTTTCAACTTAATCTCTATCAAAATTTTAACATTCATTTTTACAGAGATGCTGAAATTCAGTATGGAATTTCAAGGTCTTATACAGCCAAAACAATCTTGAAAAGGAGAGATAAACTTAAAGGATGCATACTTCTTAATTTTATGATTTACTACAGAGTCACAGTAATCAAAACAGCATAGTGCAACCACAAGTTTAGACATATAGACCAATGGAATATAATCAAACTAGAAATAAATGCATGTGTATCTACAGTCAGTTGATTTTTGAGAGATATACCAAGTTCATTCAGTAGAGAAAGAATAGTCTCTACAGATATTTTGTGACAACTGAACTGGATATCCACATGAAAAAGAATGAAGAGAAACTTAAACTCCGTCTCAAAAAGGGGGCTGGGGAGGACTGGGGTTGTGGCTCAGCACTCCTGAGAAATATCCTCTGCACCACCACCAAAAAGGCAAAAACTATCTCCCAGAAGATCCTAGATTTGGCAGTGGGTTCCTAGAAATGACACTGAAAGCACAAGCAACAAAAGACAAAAAATAGATAAACTGTACTTTACTAAAAGAAAAACACGTGTATTACATCAAAGGACATTATCAAGAAAGTGAAGAGACAACCTAAGAAATGTAAGAAAATATTTGCAAATTATTCATCTGATAATGTTTTAGTATAGATTATATAAATAACTCCTACAACTCAACAACAACAAAAACAATCCAGTCAAAAAATGAGCAAAAAGGAGCTGGGCGTGGTGGCGCATGCTTGTAATCCCAGCATTTGGGAGGCTGAGACCAGAGGATCTGGGTTCGTGGCCAGCCTCAGCTACCTAGTGAGGCATTCCACAACTTAGTGAGACCCTGTTTCAAAATAAAGAATAAAAAATAGGGCTGGGGGTATAGCTCGGAGGTAGAATGCCCCTGAGTTGAATCCCCAGTATCAC
>PVLC010017521.1:0-33628 GCA_004027655.1 Graphiurus murinus
CATTGTGTACATATCCCATAGTTTTGTAATCCATTCATCTGTTGTTGGACATCTTGGCTGGTTCCATAGTTTGGCAATTGTAAACTGTGCAGCTATAAACATAGATACACATGCGTTGGTCTGATAGTTTGGTTTCCTTTCTTTTGGGTAGATACCCAGTAGAGGTATCGCTGGGTCATATGGTAGGATCATTCCCATTGGATAATTATAATTTTGTTAACTCATCATTAGACATGGTATACTTCTGTATATGTTTATTTGAATAAATATGCTTTTCTGGATTCATTATCCAGACTGAGCACACATAGACCTAATTTGTGTCTAAGCTGATTTTTATCCATAGCACTACTATGTCTTTTATTCTTTTTTTTTTTGCGGTACCGAGGATTGAACTCAGGGGCATTCTACCTCCGAGCTATACCCCCAGCCCTATTTTTTATTCTTTATTTTGAAACCGGGTCTCACTAAGTTGTGGAGTGCCTCACTAGGTAGCTGAGGCTGGCCACGAACCTGGATCCTCCGGTCTCAGCCTCCCGAATGCTGGGATTACAAGCGTGCGCCACCACGCCCAGCTTTGTCTTTTATTCTTAAGGCATTTCTGAGGTACTTTAGAAACTGCTTACTGTCATAGAAATGCAGATTCTAAGATGAAAAATAGTTTTATAAGTGGTTTGATAGTATAGAAGTTTTGTCCAAGTAGGGTCAAATTTGTTGGTCTAAGATCTCCCATTTCTTATAAGGATATAAATAAGAGGCAGTGTGTGTGTGTGTGTGTGTGTGTGTGTGTGTGTGTGTGTGTGTGTGTGTGTTTTGGTTCTGGAGATTGAATCCAGGGGTATTCTGCCTCTTATTTATATCCTTATTGTTTTATTTTTTTTCTGAAACAAGGTCTAGCTAGGTTGCTGAGTCTGGCCTTGAACTTGAGATTCTTCTTTGTTAGTCTCCCAAGTACTGGGATTACTAATGCCATTGATTTTAATGGTACTAGTTCTTCATATATCTGACATACTTGGTCTGTGTGATCCCTGCTTCTGCATATTGATGGGGAGAAGTGAATGAATCAAGCAGATGGACTCTGCATAGAGCACAGCACATGCTGAGCATGGTTAAACTGTCTCCCCTCCCCTCATCCTCGAGGGGCAGAGTTTAGGATGTTGTAGGTGTTGACTTGTCCCTGACAGGAGTCACGTTGCAGGTGAAGACAAAGAAGGATATGTTAATACTAACGATAGATCCATAAAATCTTGAGGTAGCCTCTGTGTAAGCCCTGGGAAACCTGAAGAAACTCAGTGTCTGTTTTAGGATACAGGATGTAGTCAGCTCTCCTGAGGGATCTTGGGTGGTATCTTACACTCACGGGTACAAGAGCCAAGAGAGCAGCACCTAATGGCTCCGGGAATGGGCAGGCAGCATTTATTACCCATCTTCTCCTCCCTCCCATGCTCCTCTCTTGGTAACCTGCAAATTTGCCTGTGCTTTGCAAATGCAGTCTTCATGACCAAAAGTGCTCAGAAGCTTGCTTTGCAGCTTCCCCAACTCCTGAGGCAGGAAGTAGCACAAACAGGATTTTGAGGATGGATTGAAGCTTGGAAAAGATGTCAGAGGGGTTGGTGGCCTTGAAGAGCAGCGGGCCTCATTGGCTCAGCAGGCCTGATTTTCCCTGTGAAAGGGCCTATTGTAGAGCTAGAGACTGTGGGTGGCTGTAGTGAAGGATTTCTTCCTCTGTTATCAGTTAAAACTTGGCATATCTCACTTTATTGCTTGAATGTCTTTAGACTAATTTGACTCTCTGTTTGCAGGGTAATCAATGAGCTAATTGGAAATCTTGTTGGACATCTCTATTTCTTCCTAATGTTCAGATACCCAATGGACTTGGGAGGAAGAAATTTTCTCTCCACACCTCAGTTTTTGTAAGTGTTTTCTTCTTTCTCATTGTACTGCCTGTATTCTCACGTATTCTGATAAGAGCTCTGTGAGGAGTTGGATTTACTTCCCTGTCTAATGGAGAAATGTGAGCCAATAAGTGTTTTACTCTGTCACACAGCTACAGGAAGCTCAGTCTCCATTATGACACTCTCTAAGCCAGGGACCACAGACATCTAGGTTTAGACAGCACAGGAGGGGAATCAGCTCTGCTGAGCAGGCTGAAGGCTCCCGTGCAGCTCCAAGGTGCAGAGCCGTGGGCTGGGGGATAGGAAGACTAACAACATGAGAGCACATCTTTTCTTGGAACATCAGCTTCACCCATGATTCCACTGAGGAAGGGGTAAGTTAGCTCATTGGTTAACCATTTTAACCTTTTTGTATTACCTATTACAGAGTATAATTTTTTTTTTTTTTTTTGGTGGTACTGAGGATTGAACCCAGGGACATTCTACCTCTGAGCTACCTCTCCAGCTGGTCCTATTTTATTTTTTTATTTTGAAACAGGATTTCGCTAAGTTGCTGAGGCTGGCCACGAACCTGTGATTTTCTTGTCCTAGCCTCCCAAGTACTGGGATTACAGGCGTGTGCTATCATGCCCCACTCAGAACAGAAATTTGTAGGACCATTTAGAGTTAAAATGAGAGAGACGAGGTTTGTATAGTCTCAACCACTAGAAGTAGGTATGTGTTCTTGGCCTTTAGTGTTGACTAAAGTGAGGAGGCCAGGGGCAGTGGCTCTTTACGTTTGAATCCATTTCCCTGAAGAAACCAGTTTTGATAGTGGGAAAGTTATTTACTAAAACCTCCAAGCTCCAGTGTACAAGTCTGTGAGTTGAGGGGCTACCCTGTCTCTCAGGACCAGATGAGGTCAGGCACACTGTTGGAGCACATGGTGGGTACTTTGTAAATAAAAGCTATGTGCCATGTTCCTCACATTGGGGGCGGGGAGGAGTTTGATGAGCTGAGAAGAGCTACTCACACACTTGAGCGTGTAAATAAGGTGGCCATTCTGTCAGTGAAGCAAAGGCTGGTGAAGCAGGAACCAGCTAAATCACCATCTGGGTGTCACAGCCTGCCTGACAATCACGCCTAATCTCATGTCAGGGATATGCAGTAATAGTTTGCATTTAAAAGCTTAAAAAAAACAAACAAAAAAAACCCCTTTTGCTTCTTGCTCATTTTAACGTTCTGCAATTCGTTCTTCCAAGGGGTCAGTGAGGGCAGTAAAACTTAAGTAGGCCCCTTCCACTCCCCTGCACAGGTTAGGAATATGTTTATGAAAGACTTATTGTGAACCATCATATACAGAAAAAAAATACAGCATGTTATTTTTTATTCAATAAGAGAATAAAAAGAAATTTCTTTCTCTTCTCAGCCGTGGGTTGCCTTCAGGCTAAAAAACAAATGACCAATCTGCTTTCTAATTATCAAAGGATATAATAACAGCAGGTTTGGATTTCTGATCTAGGTTTTATCAAGTAGGGTGGCAGATGCATCAGTTTAAAAAGCTTGTGCTTTGGGGGGCAGCCAACAGTTATTTCACTTTAAATTCTGACTTAACTGCTTAGAGATACTTCTCAGTCGTGGACAACAACATGTACAAGGTTCTAGGGGCAAAAGCCGAAGCACACTGGTGCCTGCCTTCCACTTGAGCTCACCCTGTTGGCAGAAGCCCTTCTGTGAAATTTTGCATAAAGATCAGATGACAAAATGCAGCTCCTTGCAAAAGCAGTAACTGCTTTGAAATTACCATAAATTTTTGTTGATTATGTATAATTGGGTATCTTTTTATACTAATTACTTGCATTTAATTCACTATCTGCTTAAGCAGGGGAGACGGCTTCCGTATTGTTTTTAGAGTAAGTAGCTAAGCTAGACAGCCCTGGTGTTGCCTTTTTCAGGTGTTGTATTTTATCATGTGCTTTGGAGGAGTATTACCGTACCAGACATCATAGATGTTGAGAACCTAAGCACTTGGAAATACACCGATTTAATGGTAAAGGTGTATTTGTTTAAAGGGGGAGAATTGAGTCATAGACTTTTTTTATTTTTTGGTACTGGCATTGAATCCAGGGGCATTCTACCTCTCAGCTACATGCCCAGCCCTATTACCTGTGATCTCCTGTCTCAGCCTCCTGAGTACTGGGATTACAAGATGTGTCACCATGGCCTGCTGAGTCATGGACTTGTAAGATGATCAGTTTTTTGCATTCCATTCAGAAAAGAGAGTCTGTCTGCTCTTCTGTATGGAGTTACTTTTCTATTTAGAGGGGTCTTTGTCTTTTTTGGGAAAGAATATGAAGATATCAAGGGTGATACAAAAAATTAGTACTCTGTTCACTAACTGCTATCCAGGAGGAGGTGTGTGGTTTAGTAAGGGGTGCAGGGAGCCGGCTCCAAAGCCAGGCTTGGATCTGTTTGAACCCTGACTGTCGCTTTAAAAAATTTTTTTTTATTTCTTGTTTTTCTGTGGTACTGGGATTGAATCCAAGGGTGTTCTACCTGCAAGCTACACTCCCAGCCCAATTTTGTAAATTTATTTTTTATTTTTTATACTTTTATTGGTGCACGGTAGTCTTATAGTCTCACATCATAACGTAGTAAGTAGTGATAGTGACATACATGCACACAGCACTTGGTGAGCTTCCTCCTCCTCCCTCCCCACTTCCTGATACTGAGATTGGCGTTGGTATTCTCTCTTATGTACATCACATCAATGGCAGTGTTTCCTTCGTTAATTCTCCCACTCCCTCACCTTCCCCTAGACCATCTCCCTGGTCCCACTGGAGTTTCTCCTCCATTATCTAACGTCCCTCTTGTATCCCGATTACTCCCTAACTTCCACGTATAAGAGAAAACATATGACCCTTCATTTTATATGACTGGCTAATTTCATTAAACATGATGTTGTCTATTTTTAAAAAATTTGAAATAGGGTCTTACTAAGTTGCTGAGAGTCTCACTATATTACTGAGGCTGTTATTGAACCTGCTGCATGCTATTGAGAGCAGAGGCTTGGGCTTAAGTGTTCTTAGCTTTTTTGTAACTCCTAATTTATTAGTTTGTAAGGCGAGAAATCATGTAACCTTCCTGGGCCTCAGCTTCTCACCATCTTTGAGATGGGAAGTCTGCAGTTGGAGGACAGATTATGAGTAAACTTTGAAAATACCCCAACCCTTGCCCAATCCCCCTTGATGAACGCAGCCCAGAGCGTCTTGGAAACGCTATGCAGGGCTCAGTTCACAGCCTGTGGATTTGTCCTTCGAAAGTGGGTTGGTTTTGTTCTTTGACTCAGTTTGATCCATTTTTAGGTAGACCAAGATGCTATCAGTCATTTTTTCCTGTTTTTTAGGTTTGTGGGTGTAATCTTCTTGTTCTGCATGGACTACTTTTATAATCAGTTAGAAAAAATATTTCGAGTGTGAATTTAACTGAAAGCTTGATAGAGTTAAGAAACATGAAAAGCAAGTTCCATCTGTGTTCAGGGCATTGAGCTCAGTGCTGCAGAACCAAGTTAAATAAGGCATGACCCCTGGTCATCTTCGACGTGCCAGAGCACACTCAGGAGAGGAAGACGTGTCCGATGGTCGGGTCCTGTATGGAAGTGATCTTGTTCTCCTCTGCCTTTCTCCCCCTTTGCTCCAGGTACCGCTGGCTGCCCAGCAGGAGAGGCGGGGTGTCAGGGTTTGGCGTGCCCCCCGCTAGCATGAGGCGAGCTGCTGATCAGAATGCCGGAGGCGGGAGACACAACTGGGGCCAGGGCTTCCGACTTGGAGAACAGTGAACGTGGCCCCTGGCCTGCCCACCAGCCGCCGGACTCAGACGATGTTTCCTTCCACCGCTTGGTGTGCTTAACAACCAAGTTCTAGCTAACGCTGTTGGACCTGACCCACACTGAATGTAGTCTTTCAGTACGAGACAAAATTTTTTAAATCCTGAAGGAAAATACAAGTGTTCCTCAAGTTTCATGATTCTCATTCAAGTCCTTACTGCTATGAAGAACAAATATCAACTGTGCAAATTTCAAAACTGACTCAATTTTTTGGTGTCTTCTCTTCTTCCCTTTCCGTCTGAATAATGGGTTTCAGCAGTTCCTAGGCTGCTGGCACTGAGCTGGGCATCAGGGTGGGTTGCCAAACCCTGTCAAAGGATTCTTACCTCTTTCTTGCACACATGCCTCCCTCCTACTGATCCCAAGTTGCAGCTAGACAGGTTGCCCCTAAAATGGTTCTGCCTTTGACAGACTCTTATTTATTGACTTTGCCAAGACTTGATCACAGAGAACTTGCTCACAGTTTTCCCCCTTTGCTGGCAGGACTGTAACAATAGGGAGAAGACCGAAGCAGTGGACGAAGCGCTTTCTCGGCTCTGGGCGTTGCCTCACCTGCAGCCTTTGTGACCATTTGCCACCTCTTCAGATGTTTTTATAAAACACCAGTGAGGGCCCAGATTGGCATTCATGAAGTTGGGAGGTTGTTGCTAGACAGTTTTCCTAGGTTGAGTGAGCAAAACTAGAGCGGAGTTGCTTCTGACACAGGGTTAGGTTCAAACTGGTGGACACAGTGCCTATGTGTCCCCTCTGCAGGGCCCAGTGGCTTTGTGCACCCAGCGTGGGTTGTGTTGTGTTAGGAGGTTCCAAATCACGCTGGCCACAGCGAGAGGCTCCTGGGCATTGGTTCCATTTCATTTGCATTCTGGATGTGTGTCCATTGAGTAACGGGAGTGAGGACTGCCTCAGACCCCCCCTATTAAAATTGTCTTTTTTTTTTTTTTTTTTTTTTGTCTTTCTCCTACCCTTTTTTTTGGTCAAGTGTTTCAGTTAATTGTAAGGAAAGTGCAGCTCTCTGTAAATCATTTTGTAAAGCTAATATGAGCAAGTCTTAGTGAATCTCAGTTTTGGGTTGTAATGCCTTTAGATCATTTGCATTCAAAGGTCTTTATGGTTTTGAGTCATGAATACACCAGCTTTGTGAATCGGACCAGCTTGAATGCCCACAGCTGCTTTTTCATAGGTGAGCTTTTTCCATCAGAGTTTGGCTCATCACACCAAATAAAAGTTTTTGAAGGCCTAGGGTGTTGCATGCTTTTTTTTTTTTTTCTTTTTCTCTGAAAGGAGACTGCTAAGGAGTAGTGTTGAGTGGCTGCCATACTGCGCGTTGATTAAAAAGGTTTTGAACATTTTGATCAGTTTCTTTTCAGGAAACGTGCCCTAACAGTATGACTTTTCTTTTCCCCACTTTGATTAAACTGTGATGTGTGTTATACTAGCAAATGAGAGTTTGAAAAGAGCTCTGCATTTTTAATGAAGTTTGTTTGTTAGTACTTCTCCATATTTAATTTATGTGACGAAACAATAGGTGGGGAGAGGCTGAACTTAAACTGTCAAATGTTCTGCTGTTGACCTGTGGCCACAATAAAATTCACTTGTAAAATTTTAGATGCCATTATTCCTACTGTGTCGCATGTGCACTGCTGTGCAGGAGTGTGTGTTCTGCTGTGTGTGAGAAGATTCTCCTGGGAAGGGAGCTAGAGGCTCTTCTGTACCCACCCACTTGCCTGAGAGCAGTAGTTTTTCTAAAGGTCTACAAGTATTTACAACTCTTCAGTTCAAGGCAAAATGTTCACTGAATTAAACACAGGAAGCTGATAATTTCATTGATCTTGACTGGATTTCTCTTCTTCCTGAGATTGTTTTACCAAAACAAATTATTTTGAATTTTGGCTGAATAAGGTAAGAGAGTGGATTTTTATGAATAGGAATAAAAGCCCCTTATTTTGTATAGATGGCTTCCCTTTTTGTAACTAATCCTTTTTATTGGTATAAATAGTAAATTAAACTGTACAACTTAAAGGTTGTCTGTGTTCATATGATTTATGTAATCTCTTGTATCCAATATTTTTTGCTATTGGACACAGCAGACCTTTATTATTTATTTATTTAGGGACTGGGGATTGAACTAGGACCTAGGGGCATTCTACCTCTGTGCTACACTCCCAGCTCTGTTTTATTTTTTATTTTGAAATGGTCTTGCCAGGTTGCTGAGAGTCTTATTACTTGCTAAGGCTGTCTTTGAACCTATGTTCCTCCTATCCCAGCCTCCCAAGTGCTAACAGCAGACCTTTTTGTATGTGATTTTGTTCAAATGTTAAGAGAATGTCTGGATTAATTCCTGGAAGTAGAATTGCTGGGTTTACATTTTATAAAACAGGATGCTTCCAAATTTTGGGTTAGGAGCCACACTTAGTTGTTAGGGCATTTCCGTACCTTTTACACACAGATCTGAGTCCTGGAAGTCATAGAAGCAGTTTAATTCCCATTTTAGGCCTTTCCAGAGACTAGAAAGTAGATACCATGACATTCCTGAACCTTTTTTTTTTTTTTTTTTTGCCTTGAGGGTGAACCATCTGTATCCCCCGCCTTGTGATAGGTTTGTCCCAAGATCAGACAACAGGAAGCAGGGCTGTGCATCCCTCTTGTCACCAGGGGGATACCAGCACAATAGAAAGGGAAGGTCCCGTTCATTTGGAAGGATAGCACAGTGCCAACATTGTGTTCTGAGCTACCTTTCAAAGAATAGCACTGATCTAATAATAGGCAGCGGTGCAGTTGCCAGCATCCTCATTCACTGCCAGCTGTTCCTCAGGTCCCTTCCCTTTGTTAGACTTTCAGTAGTTGAATGCTTAATAACAAAGCTTAACCTTTGGGAAAAGTGACTTCTGAACTTTTCACCAGTGGTAGTTCAGAAGGCGAGGCTCAGCAGACATGTTTGCTGGTGGTTTACTTGTTCACCTTCCACAGTACTCTGGGGTTGGGGTTGGGCTGATGCCATGTCCAAGATTCCTTATGGGTTTGGTTTTAACCTCGGGGTGTTCTTCTACATGTTCCTCTTATCACATGAATTGTGTTCTCACATCCATTCTGTCACATTAATACTCAATACCTAGTTATGTCTCATTGCATAGTTTAGGTCTCTAATCTATGGTTTCCCAGTCTGGCTATCCATGAGAATCACTTAATACTTTTTTTTTTTTTGGTACTGGGGTTGAACCCAGAGGCATTCTACCTCCAAGCTACACCCTCGGCCCTTTTTTTTTTTTTTTTTTTAGTATGTTTTTAAAAAAAATTTTTTTTATTTGACTAGTCAAGTGCAGTAGTGAGAAGGTTATTTTTTATTCTTTATTTTGAAACAGGGTCTCACTAAGTTGCAGAGGGCCTCACTAAGTAGCTGAGGCTGGCCTCGAACCTGTAATCCTCCTGTCTCAGCCTCCCAAGTACTGGGATTACAAGTGTGCACCACCACGCCTGGCTTCTATATGTTTATAAAGTTCTCAATGATTCTGATACTCAGCTGGATTTGGGAACTAATGTTGTTCAAACCAATTTGTGGAAACATTTTCCAGATAAGGAAATTTAAGATTGAACGATTAAATCATTTGATTAAGATCAAGCACCTTGATTTTCAGCACCTAGGATAGAAAACCAATTCTGAGTTTAGACCTTTGCTGCTGCTTTCAGTTGAAGAAGCAAAGGCACATGCCACCAGGATGCGGTCCCTCTTCAGGGTGTGTGCTTTCTACCGAGGCAGATGGCCTGGCCCACTGTGGCCACTCATGTTTGTTGAATAAGCAAACACAATTATAATACAGTTCAACCCATTGCCACAGTGGGAATACATTATAACGTCTTGGAAAGAGGGGCTTGGTCTTGAGAGATTGATGGGCATTTGCAGGCTGAGATAGCTTTTTTATTGCTCTGACAAGAACAGCAGAGGTGGAAACGTTTGTTTTGGCTGTGGTTTCAGAGGTTCAGCCCATAGTAGGAAGCATCACGGAGCAGTGCTTGGCGGAGGAAAGCTGCTCAGGGCAGCCCAGAAACAGCGAGGGGGTGGGGAGGAAAGGACCAGAGACAGGTATATTCCCCAAGGCCAAGCCACCAGTGACTGAGCTATCTTCCCCCAGCCACACTTGTCTGCCTTCAGTTAACCACCCAATAAGTCCATTCAAATGACTGTTCCGTCGGTGGGTTGATCTTCTGGTAAGGGTAGAGCCCCGATCCAGTTACTTCACCTCTAAACGTTTCTGCACTGCCAACACAGCTTCTCTGGGGGACACCCGATGTCCAAACCATAACACAGGAAAGCCATTCGTTCTAGGTAGAGGAAACAGCAGGAATGGCAGCGACAAGAAACCTTGGGAAGAGAGTACTATGTGGCTGTACATGGAGAAAACGGAGTGGCAGGGAAAGGTAGAGTGGGGCTCAATCTCGACACATCTTTCGTGGCATAGCTTGAACTCTAGTCCGTGGGCCATGGCAAACTATTGGAAAGTACCCGGCAGCAACGTAGGGAGTTGGAGGAGAACGTGGATCCAAGATGTCCAAGTTCCGTGCCTGTCGCTGTGGCACAGGTTTAAGGTAAGGGTTGGCCTGAGGCGAGGTAGTGGGGCTAGGGGCTGAGGGAGGAGGCTCGGAGAGAATTGCTGGCACTGAACAAGAGGCGTTTCCATTAAACTTCAGGGCTTGGTGTTCTTCACCCCTAGAAAGTCAGGTGGATGTCAGGTTTGGCTATTGGTGCAACACATGGTAGATAATTAGGTGCCGTGGACCAGCCTGGAAACCCAGCCACTATTTGTGAGAGTGTATCTATAGAAAAGTACGTCAACGTGTTAGTCTGCTTTTCGTTGCTGTGACCAAAATACATGATAAGAGCAACTTGGAACCGTTTCTTTGGGCTCACAGTTCCAGTGGGGTCCATGGCCAGCTGGCCCCAAGGCAGAAACATCATGATGGAAGGGTGTTGCAGAGGGAGGTGGCTCAACTCATAGCAGCTGGGAAGAAGACAAACCCTTCCAGCCCCCACCCCTGGGGACCTACTTCCTACAACTAGGTCCTGCCTCCCCTTAGCACCTTCATGATCAAAAGATTGCCTAAAAGCTCCACCTCTGAGTCTTACTGCACCAGGGACCATCTTTTTTTTGGGGGGGGGGGACCGGATGTGGTGGTGCACGCTTGTAATCCCAGTACTTGAGAGGCTGAGACAGGAGGATACAGGTTTATAGCCAGCCTCAGCTACTTAGTGAGACCCTCTGGAACTTAGTAAGACCCTGTTTCAAAATAAAGAATAAAAATCGGGCTGGGGATGTAGCGCAAAGGTAGAATGCCATTGGGTTCAATCCTTAGTACCACACACACACACACACACAAAAAAAAAAAAAAAGAAAAAGAAAAAGAACAGAAAAGAAAGGAGGCTGGAGATAATGGGAAGAATGGACTCAAAATTAAAATACTTTTTTAAAAAGCAGTATCTACAATATGTAGTTCTTTGCTACTGGGTATGAGGTGTTTGGGGTGTTTGGGGCAAAATGGGATTTGGAACAGACTGAAGGCAGACAAGAACATTTGGGAAGATTAATTGAAGGTATAAATTTAGCTTTCTCTCCCCTGAGGAATTCCCTGTGGCCTGCACAAACGTACGTGAATTTAGAAAGGAGAGACCCCTGCCATGTTGTGGGGACAGGGAGCACAGAATTGAGTTTAGGTGCAAAGCGTCAGGATTCCTTAGGAAATGTTTCCCAAGCTCGATTTGTCACTGGAAGCCTTCACCTGACCCACATGAAGCTGAGCTCTTCTGTCAGAGTGTTGGCCTTTTCCTGAGGGCTGGCACCCTACAGTGAGTGTCCTTGCTAATTAAGGGCGGTCGCTGCTAGCTGAAGGAAGCCTTTGGATTTTGATTATACTTCATATTCAAGTAGTAAACATGGCCCTAAGATTTATCTGTCCTCCCAGCCAGGCCCGTATCACCTCTATAGCAGAAGTTCTCCCTGGAGGTGTCCAGACCCCTTACTGGAGAAGAAGGATTGGAAGTTTTCACAAATGTGTGCATAGGTTTCTTTGATTGCTCAAAAAGAACTCTGGCCAAATTAAGCAAAAGGAGAATTTAAGCCGGGCATGGTGGCACACACCTGTAATCCCAGTACATTAAAGGATCTTGTCATTGTTCATGTAAAGGAATCATAGGCTCCTGAAATAGGATATTAAAAGAGGTTGGAACTGGGTGTGGTAGTGCATGCTTATAATCCCATTACTTGGGAGGCTGAGACAGGAGAATCGCAGGTTGGAGGGCAGCTTCAGTAAGTAGTGAGATTCATCAACCCAGCAAGACTTGGTTTCTAAAGAAATAAAATTGGGCTGGGAGTGTAGCTAGAAGATAGAATGCCTGTGGGTTCAATCCCCAGTACCACAAAAAAAGGAGGGGGGTGTTATTGGAAGGATCTAGAATAGCTCATTGATTTTGATGACCTGCTGAGGAACCTCGTGTGGAAAGGGGGTCAGGGATCCAGGAAGCAGACAGCGATCTCTTTGCATCTCTTGCTGGGCCCAGCCAGCTCCACCTTTATGCTATTCTTGCTTCTCCCCCTTCAGGATTCAACTCTTAAGTCTCATTGACCCAGCGTGGACCTTGTGCTTCTCTCGTGGCTAGGAATTCAGGGAAAATCATTCAGCTGGCAGTCCTATTATGACTACCCACAGTGGGCGAGAGGTCATTTCCCAAAAGCAAATCAAAGCGCTCTTGCCATCAGAAGGAGGCAGTGGATGCTGGATACCTAAAAAGCCCCGTCTGGCAGACTAGGGCATGTGAACCACACATCTGGCCCCCTGGGAGGGGCCTCTGACTTTGTTTCATTCCCACCCAGGAACAGGACAATATTTCCTCCCCTCCCTTCCCTCTAGCATGAATGCCAAGCATTCCTAAGCAATGCACATTTTGCTGAGGATTTTGGGAGGAGAGGATGGAGGGGGTTGACATTGAACATTTCAGGGCTTGAGAGTAGGTACTCTGTCTGATTCGCCAGCACAGCACAGAGCACCTCGCACAAAGCTTGGTGGGTGTAGGCTTTTTGAGATAAATATTTGTTGAAGGAATGAATGCATTTCATAACCTAAATTCTCTCACTATTGTGTTAGCTTTTTGTTGCTATGACAAAATACCCGAGGAAAATCAACTTAAAGGAGGAAAGATTTATTTTGGTTCGTGACCCCATAGGCTTCAGTTCGTGGTTGACTGACTCTGTTGTTTCTGGGTTTGTGATGAGGTAGAATGTCATGGCGGAAGGGCGTGGTGGAACAGAGCTGCTCACCGTATGGCAGCTGGAAAGCAGGAGGGCTGGGGGAGGAAGGGACTGGGGACAAATCCTTCAAAAGTGTGCCCCCAGGGACCCAGATCACCGCCTGTAGTTTCTACCACCTCCCAATAGCACCACCAGCTGGAACCAGGCCCTCAACACATGAGCCTTTGGGAACATTCCAGATCCTAACTAGAACAGCCAGCAAGTGGTGCCCTCCATTTCTCTTCATCCTTCTCTCATGTGACCTTATCAGTTCTTCTTGGTCAATTTAGCTCTGGCCCCAAACCTTTACGCTCAGCAAAGCAAAAGCTTTGCAGACCTACCCACCTTAGAAAGGCTTATTGAAGTTACTCACCAGATACAAAGCAGGATTCTAGGTCAATCCTTTGATCTAGGTCTTTATTTTATTTTATTTTTTGTGGTACTGGGGATGGAACCCAGGGGCATTCTACCTCACTAAGGGTCTCACTAAGTTGCAGAGGGCCTCACAAGTTGGGGAGGTTGGCTGTGAACCTGTGATCCTCCTGACTCAGCCTTCCAAGTACTGAAACTACAAGTGTGTGCCACCATACCTTATTTTTTTGAAACAGGGTCTCACTAAGTTGTGGAGAGCCTCACTAAATTGCTGAGACTGACTAAAAACCCGTGATCCTCTTGTTTCAGCCTCCCATGTACTGGAATTACAAGCGTGCAACACCGTGCCCAGCTCCAGTGCTTCTTAAAATCCTCCTTCTGGTACTGAGCATGGTGATGTATACCTGTAATCCCAATCCTTGGGAGACTGAGACAGGAGGACCGCAAGTTCAAGACCAGCCTCAGCAGTTTAGCAAGGCCCTGTTTCAAAACAAAAACCAAAAGGACTGTGGGTGTAGCTTGGAGACAGAATGCCCCTGGGTTCAATCCCTAGCGCCAAAACAAACAAAATCCTCATCCTGTTTTGCTTTCTTTTTTCTCTCACACGTGACGCCCTGCTAGAACCCCTGGTGCCCCATCTTGTAGAAAATCCCCCACATCCACCTTTTTGAATCTCAGCTTTCTCTCCCTCTTCCTGTGCCCCCCTCGGCGGTAGCTTGGTGTCTCTGAGCCCATCTTCTCCATTCTGCTTTCCCTGCTTTTGGGCAGAGGCCTGCTCAGAAGAGACCTCTCCTCAGAAGGAAGTGAAGGCCAGTGGAGGGAGGGGACCAGAGAGATGCTGAATACACAAAGATAAATTTGCTTTGGGGATAGTGGTGAGGGAGGGAGGCCGGAACACTCACTCATTAATAATTTTTGTATCTGTCACGCAGAGAAAGGGAGTTAAAGCAAAGCCCTTAAAGATCATTAAGATGAACTATCTGGAGGAGCGCAGTCTTATTAATATTCAAATGCTCATGGCGTGTGATCAGAGAGAGTCAGGGCGGAAGTGTGGAGACTGACTCCCCCAGCTCCGCTCTGGCCCCAGCTGGAAGGGAAAGGTGGCTACTGGTGTGGGCTTGGGGGGGTCTGGGGGAGTGGGTCCTGGGCCCTAACCTGGGGCCCCGGGCTAGGGGCCTGGAGCGCTCCTGTCCCTGGGGTAATGGTCCGGGCTCTAACTTCACTGCGGCTGGGCCTGATTAACGTGCACCTAGGGAGGCTTGAGCACTCGCACCCTCCTGAGAAATACATAATCATTAATCAGCATTACTGGGCCCCACTCAGACTAAGTGGCCTCTTGTGATTAGGAAGGGGCCCTTGGAAAAGAAAACGCGGTCCTTCGGCATTTCCAGGATTTCGAGTACGTGCATTTGACAATGGCTTTCTTGATGGTGTTCGTGTGTGTGTGTGTGTGTGTGTGTGTGTGTGTGTGTGTGTGTGTGTGTGTTCATTCTGAAGAACAAAGAGCGAGGCTATGGGCGTGTGCTCAGGGCCGGCAGGTGGCTCCTCTTTCCTCTGCAGGGCACACTCCAATCCCTTTCTCTGGACAGGAGCTGGGGTCTACACCATGAGGAGGGCAGCTGGGTGGATTCTCTCTGGGTCTTTTTGGTTGCACATTCTCAGCACAGCAGGAATGCCAGAATAAGGAAACAATCCCGCCTCACTTCAAAATGGGGGACAGCTCCCACCTCAGCAGCCATTGAGAGAATTTAATCAGGTGAAGTGGACCCCCCTGAGAACATTAACTCTTCTTTCCTTCACACCAGTTGTCCTGGGAGCGCCCCCCTCCCCTGCTGAGGCTCCCCTGAGCAGTCAGCTGCAGGACCTGAATCCCTGCCTGTCATGCATGCTTGGCCTGGGTAAGGCTGATGCTGCCTCCACCAGCACGGTGAAGTTGAGCCAGTTTCTAAACCTCTGGGAGCCTCAGCTTCCCCAGCTTCCTAAAGAGAAAGACAAACCCAAGCGTGGTGGTGCAGGCCTGTAATGCCAGTACTTGGGAGACGGAGATAGGAGAATCGCAGGTTTGAGGTCGGCCTCAGCAACTCAGTGAGACCCTTGACAACTGGGCAAGAACCTGTTTCAAAAATAAAAACTAGCTGGCCGTGGTGGCGCACGCCTGTAATCCCAGTGCTTGGGAGGCTGAGACGGGAGGATCCTAGGTTTAAATAAAAACTAAAATGGGGCTAGGAAAGTAGCTCGTAGGTAGAATGTGGGAACCCCGTGAGTTATTACTGGGAATCATTTGGTACAACGACTGTCCGCAGTGGACATTGGTTCTCCTGCCTTCTTCCCCTTCCTTCCAGGCCAGGCATCAATTCAATCCTCACAACAGCCTGTGAGGTTGGTGTTGTTACCGATGAGGAAACTGAGGTGCAGCTACCGTGCCTTATGGCGGTGAAGTGGCAGTGGCCTCACTTAGCCTCAGCTTGGCCCTGCTGGGGTGTCAATGATAGGGGTGCTGTGGGCTCAGGGGAGCATCCTCAAACTCCACCGCTGCACATGATTCTATTGCTTTAGATCCAGCTGGCGGAGGGGGTCGTCTGAAAAAGCACCCGTATTCCTATAAAAATCAAAGCCGGCCTCAGTTCTACCTTCCCTCATCTTGATCATCTCACACTCCAGGTCACAAAAAGGACACGTATAAGAATGCAGACGGAAGCTTCATTTGTATTAGACCCAAACTAAAAACGTTCCAGTGTCCAACAGCAACCGAATGGGTAAATTGTGGTTTACATCTATGATTGTATGCTATAAACATGAACCAGATACGGCCACAGTTAGTAACACTGACACGTATCAGAAACAATAAGAAGCCATATGGAAAAAAGAGTATGCACTGCGTGATTCCATTTGTGTAAAATTCAAGAATACGTAAAACGAATCTATGGCATTAGAAATTAGGCTAATGATTATATCTATTTATTTATTTATTTTTGCGGTACTGGGGATTGAACTCAGGGGCATTCTACCTCTGAGCTCTTTTTTATTCTTTATTTTGAAACAGGGTCTCACAAAGTTGTGGAATGTCCCACTAGGTAGCTGAGACTTGCCACAAACCTGGATCCTCCGGTCTCAGCCTCCCAAGTACTGGGATTACAAGTGTGTGCCACCATCCCCAGCTCTAATGATTATATTTAGAGCCAGGACAGTTGCTGGGAGGGACCAATGGGGAAATCTGTTTACAAGTACTGATAACATTCTACTTATTGATAAGGGTGATGGTTCACTATATGAAACTTTATTTAGCTGTATACTCATGATTTATATACTTTTCTGTAAGAATCATATTATTTAGTTTAAATGTTTATTATTAGGTAACTGAGAATCATTGGGAAGACTGGAGAATCAAGGCTGAGAACCTGGGAATACTATTGATAACTCTGCAATAAGGAAGAATTATTGGATTATAAGTTATCCTTAGTTGGGCGTGGTGGCCCATGCTTGTAATCCCAGTACTTGGAAGGCTGAGACAGGAGGATTGCAGGTTTGTGACCAGCCTCAGCTACTTAGTGAGACCCTCTGCAACTTAGTGAGACCCCTTTTCAAAAAATAAAGAATAAAAAACAGGGCTTGGGGGTATAGGTGAAGAAGTAGAATGCCCCTGGGTTCCATCCCCAGTACCGCAAAAAAAAAAAAAAAGTTATCCTTATATCCCCCCATTTAGATTTTCATGTAATATTTACACCACAAGGGCTGTTCTCCATCAGGAACTGGGCCTGTGAATGCTGCCCCAGCACCAAGGTCTCTTCTCCAATGAGAACTCAGCTTTGCAACTGCTGCCTCCTAAAACATGGATGTTGCTCGGTGCTTGTATCCCAATACCTGCTGCCATACTTGATTTGTGGAGCTGATGTCTACTCCTAGCTGCAAGGGAGGCGGGCAAAGTGAGATCAGAGCTTCTATTTGGGGGTAAGACACAGGAACTTCTCAGATGTAAGAGAACTGTCGAAAGGTACAGGAGAGCCAGGAAACACGACAAACAGTCCCCCTGCTTATATTTATCCTAACAGGGGCCTTTTGGGGACATCGATTTATTTTCTCATGGCCCTAATGGTGTATCGGATGTTGTCTGTTGGTGTCCAGCTGCAATAGTTGCCCTTTTATACATTTTTCTCTACCACAGAGAATGAGAAACTGCGTTTCCAAGACTCCCTTGTCAGCTGGGTTCTGATTAACTTTTATAAACAAAGGCACTGGTATGAGATGAGATCAGAAGGTGGAAGATGGTAGAAGGCGTTTTCCCCTGGCTGCAGTATACCTGGGCCTGGGTGCAAGGGCTCTGTCTAATGTCTCTGTTTACACTGTCAGCCCTTCCAATTCAAATGCTCCATTGTCACCCCCACTCCTGCGTTCCTGGCGGACATAAACCAACACCCACAGGCACCCCCAGAGTCACAGGGTGGAGGTTTAGGTGTGTGTGTGAAAGCTGGGGTTTAATCAAGCCTCTCACCCTACAGAGGTGGGGCATCAGGCAGCCCCTGGGGGTCAGTTGTGAAGAGATCCACTTTTCTCGGGAGGAATCTGAGCAGTGACCCCTTTCCCGGATTTCAGGTTAGCAGGTGCAACCCAGCGATGCCAGAAGGCTGGAGCATGTAATGGAAGAGCCAGGGCAGTTCTGAGCTGAGCCAGACAGACCTGGAGTCTGTCCTCTCACTGTTTTCTCCTAGGACACTCTCAAGAAACTCACCTGGCCTCTTTGAGCTTCAGTTTCTGCATCTGTAAAGTGGATAGATTAATTCCCACCCTGAGAGTTTTGGGAAGTTGAAGAGACAGGTGCATGGGGAAGCCCTTCGGTGTTCCTGCAGAGGGAGCACTCTCAGACCCCAGAGACACTCTTCAGCCGAGACACAGAGGGGCTTCCTCATCCCATGAGCAGAGTCGCTTCCTCAGTGATCCCATGAGAAGGACAGCACTCACTTGGCCTTTGTCCAGACCCACTCATACAGGCTGACACTGTGTTCAATGCCGGGAATATAAAGAAGAAGAAGAGACAGGGGAGAGCATTGCAGTAGTTACAGTCCAGCGTGACAGGCACCTTGCAGGGGAAGCGTAGGAGGCATCGGGAGCTTGAAAGTCCAGGCCAGGCCTCTGGACCTGGGGGTGAAACATGGGAAACTTCTAGAAGCAGGGATTTCTAAACTGAGACCTGAAAGAGGCACAAGAGTTAACCAGGTAAAGGAGCAAGGCTTCAAGAGTGTCCTGAGCCGGGCATGGTGGCACACGCTTGTAATCCTAGCATTTGGGAGGCTGAGACTGGAGGATCCAGGTTTGCCGCCAGCCAGCCTCAGCTACCTAGTGAGGTCCTCTGCAACTTAGTGAGACCCTGTTTCAAAATAAAGAATGAAAAATAGGGCTGGGGGTGTAGCTCAGAGGTAGAATGCCCCTGAGTTCAATCCTCAGTACCGCAAAAAAAAAAAAAAAAAAAAAAAAAAAAAAGTGTCCTGGATGGCATGTGCACAGAACGGGAAGTCAGAGCAAGGAGGGCTGGAAATGAGTATAGACAGAGTGTGGGGGTGGGCAGAGACGTGGCTGCGGCTGGGGAGGGGATATTGGAAACCGGTCGTGTCGTGCTGGGGGCTTTGGATTTGTCCCGAGCAGTGTGAAGGGCACATGCTCTGCCCCAGGAGAGACGCAGCTGGCCCTGAGCCCAGCTCCAAGCTGATTTACAGGATCCCAGTGCCAAGAGTGGCTGCGTCACCTGCTCTGAAATCAGAGGCATGTAAGGCTGGCTGCCTTTGTGCAGTGTTAACCTGAGCCAAGAGGGCAGGGTATGTGCTCTGCCCCGGCCCCGGCCCCGCAGTCAGCAGGACAGAAGTCTCAGGCGTGGAAGCTGCTCCTCACAGCACCTTCGCTGCTTCTTGCTTTCTGGCCCTGGTGCCGGTTAGAATCCCATGCTCTCTCTCTTCTGGGTTTGTAGGAATGCCCCTAGTGATTTTTCCCACCTGCTTTCCAGAGAGGCGAATCTCAGAAGGGGACCAGAACAGCCTTCACGTTCCTCTGGGATTCACGGAAGGTTGTTTCCCATTGGGGAACAGAAACTCCATCCACCGAGCAAGGAGAGGCAGATGGAATTTAAGTAGAAGAGAAGCCAGAGGAGAGAGAACACAAAGCGAGTTTCAGCTTGCTTCTGCCAAACTGTCTCCTCCCACCTTCTTCTTGGGGCTTATTCTTATTTGTCCCGGAGCCCAGCTTAGGTGCCATCTCCCCTAGGAAGCCAACTCTGCCCCACCCCCTCCATTTGCATTAGCTGTTCCTCTGCTGTTCTTTTGCAGTTCTCTGCCCACGTGCAATTGAAGTTGCTGATTAACTTGTCCCCTCCCCCATCAGACTGAGCTCCTTCAGTTCAACAGAAGTGAATGGATGCCTCCTAGGTGCTGGTCCTGGGCCGGGTCTTGGGTGGGCGAGAATGGACTGGACGACGTCGTGGAGTGGCCTACCATCTAGGGGGAAAAGAGACTAGTGGGGTCTGTTGAGGGTAGGACTCAGCTATTTATTTCATTTTGTTTCCCCAGCAATTACAGCGCGTGACACAAAGTAAGCCCTCAGTGAGTATTGACCCAATGGCTTTGCACTGTGCACGTGTTTCTCCAGTTTCTAGGAAAAGAAATACAAGAGGACTTTGAAAAGCAACTCATCAGTGGAGGCTTTGCCAACTGCCGTCCCGTGTGCCCTTTCTGGGGACCTCCCCAGTTCCTGTCGTAACGGTGGGCTCAGGCCCCAAAGGCCCTGGCACTGTAGAATGAGACATGGAATGGAATCCTGAAGGAGGAAGATGAGCGAGTGGCTTGCAGTACTTCCCTATCTCTAGTCTAGGGACCTGGGAATGCTGAAGCCGCAGAATTGGGGGGTCTAGGAATTTTTTAAATATCTTTTTTTGGTGCATTAGAACCATACATACCATTGGGATTCATTGTTACATATTTATCTATGCACATCACATAGGCAGTTTCATTCTGGGTCCTAGGATTACACAGGTGAATGTGAGAGACATTATATTTCTACTTTATGACACTGACCAGATAGCAGCTACATGTATTACCCTTCATCATCGCCCTGGTCACGACCACCATCACTTGCTCTGACAAAACCCTGTCAGGTACCTTAGGACATCATCCCTTTTGTTCCTGCAATAACCGCTGGGTTTGTAGGGCACTGTCTCCTGGGTCACTGTCACTTTAGAGCTGCACAGAGCACGGCCCACAGGAGTTAAGGATCTGCGCAAATCACATACCGGTACCAAGTGGCGAAACTGGGAGCTGAACCAAGGTCTTTTGATCCTCACCCCCCCCCCCCCCCCCCAGCCATACTATGCAGTCATTGTTATAACCTCTTACTTCCTATGACATTACCCTGGAAGATAGGCAGGGTAAATCTTATCTTCAACTACAAAGAAGATACATATCTTTTAAATCAGTTGTCTATCCATTCATCAGCTAACCACTCTCCGTTTACCAATCCTGCTACCTATCCATCCAAACATCTATCCATTCATCCACCCAACGTCCACCTGTCCAGCCATTCACATATCCATCTATGTGTCGACTAACCCAAAAATCTACATCTGCTCACTTATCTACCTACCCATACACTCAGCCATCCACATATTCATAATCCATGTATCAATGAATCCATCCATCCCCCACTCATTGATAAGCATATATTGAGCACCTACTACGAGCCAAGCAGTGTTCTAGGGTGCTGGGGCTACAAAAATGACTGGACTGTGTCTTTTGCCCCTGAGGAGTTCTGTCTGATGGAGACAGGGTGATAAATGCCACAACAGGAGTCTGAGTAAGGGGCCGCAGGCGATCAGAGGCCTGAGCAGGATGAAGACATACACACTCATCTCTCTAGGTAATAATTATAAATGTACCTGGGAGTGATATAAGCTAAAACCTGGTTTTATCATCAGCAGAAAGGCATACATGCTTACTGGAGTGTTTGTTTACATGTGTTGGAGGGGGGAAGGTTAAAGAAACAGGTAGAATGAATACTTCAAGGACTAGGATCTTGTCTTATTTTTCTTGGTAGCCCCAGGATATAAGCACAGCACTCAATAAATGTCAAGAAACCTGACTGCCATCTGCAGGGAGAGAGAAATGAAATGAGGGGATCAGGAATATAGTCACCACTACTGCCTTGCGGGTCACTCGACTTTAATTCCCAACAAGGTTTCCTTTGGACTTGGGCTGCTAATTTGAATTTGGAGGGAAGGTTGTTTCTCATTGTCACATTATTATTATTATTTTTTTGTGGTCCTGGGGATTCAACCCAGGGCCTTGCACATGCTAGGTTCTACCACTGATCTATATCCCCAGCCCTTTCATAGCTTGAATTTATAAAAGAGGAGGCTAAGCCAGGCATGGTGGTGCATGCTTATAATCCCAGGACTTGGAAGTTTGAGATAGGAAGATTGCAGGAAGATTGCTAAAGCCGGCCGCAGCATATCGGTGAGGCCCCCCAGCAAATTAGTGAGACCTATTTCAAAATAAAAAATAAAAAGGGCTGGGGTGCTGGGCTGTAGCTCAGAGGTAGAATGCCCTTGGGTACAATTCCATTAATACCAAAAAAAAAAAAAAAAAAAAAAAGAAAACTACTCTGTTTTTTTATAACTTAGGCTGAGCCAAGTTTATGAGGAACGATCCATCTTTTGCACCTTAGCAACTTTAAGAGTAAGCGCATTGGTGGTTCTATAAGTACAACTTTGATGCAAAGCTGCAATAATAAAGTTTAAAGAAAGCTGTTTCTGGGGTCAAAATACTTTGGTCTGGTCCTGGATTTGTAACATGACCTTGGGCAAGGGAGTTACCATGTTGGGTTGCTCTTTTCTCATCTCTAAAACAAGGGGTGGCTGCGTTAGATGAATCCTCGCACCTTGCACTGGGTGTTCCTGAATCCATGGCTTGGTTACCTGAGTTCCAAGCTGGAACCCACGTGAGTCCATCTGAGTTTTCGCCTTCCTCAGGCGTGACCTCTGAACGGGTGACCCTGTTCTACTATGATTGCACGGCCACCACTTTCTGCTGCCACAGGAGGTCAGTGTCCCTGACGCCGTGACAGTCGACATAGAAACGTGAGTGCGACATGTGAAATGAATCTGAGCGTTACCCAGACACCCTGGTGAGTCGGCTTCTGGTTGGACTCAGCCATGGAAGGCACTGGCAGGAGACCGGTGGGTAGGAGAAGAGAGCATGGGTGGCACTGTTCATTTCCTCTCTGCTTTGGAGGAGTGTCACTGGCAGGAGTTTTAACCACAGCTCCAGCTGCGTGGCCTGACCCTTTTTCTTCCTTCCTTCCTTCCTTCCTTCCTTCCTTCCTTCCTTCCTTCCTTCCTTCCTTCCTTCCTTCTCTTTTCTTCCTTCCTTCCTTCTCTCTTTCTTTTTCTATTTTTTTTTTTTTTGTAATAGGGATTGAGTCCAGGGGCATTCTATCTCAGAGCTATACCCTAGCCTTATTTTATATTTTATTTTGAAACAGGGCTTCACCAAGTTGCTGAGGCTGGCCACGAACCTGCAATCCTCCAGTTTCAGCCTCCCAAGTATTAGGATTACAGGCCCTTTCCAATGGCTCTTGCTCTCACTGGATTCTGTTAACACTCTTCTCGCCGCTTATTTAATCTCTGTGACACCCTTTGCTTTTCTCTTTACCTACATGTGAGAAATGCCTTCAGTAAAGTCTCTTTGAGTGAATCATGTGTGGTAAGGTTTCCTCTTGGGACTCTTGACTGCCTGGCACCATACCAGTGCCACTTTGTTATCTACACTGCACGATACGGGCATTATCTTCCCACTTTACACCCAAGGAAACCAAGACTTCCAGAGGTTAAGGGACTTGCCCCAATTATAGGCCAGTGAATCATTTGACTTCAGAGTCAAATTGCCCAGATGTCATTGTGAATCACACAGTGGTGCTAATCTCACATCTCCAGGCCCATCTCCTTCCCTATCTCTAGGCAATGCGGCTTCTAAACCAATCCATTCTTTATATTTTTCCTTTCTGGCTTCTTGGGGACAGGATACTTGTCTACACAGGCTCTACTTTTATGTCTAGAAAATGTCAATGTGCCAACCTGGAGTCTTTTTTTTTTCTTCTTCTTAGTACTGGGGCCTGAGTCCAGGGGCCTTCTACCTTCGAGCCATACCCCCAAGCCCTTTTTATTTTGAAACAGGTCTCGCTAGGTTGCTGAAAGTCTCACTAAGTGGCCGAGACTGTCCTTGAACCTTCAGTTCTTCTGTCTCAGCCTACCAAGTCCTGGGATTACAGGTGTGCTCCATTGTGCCCGGCTCTACCTGGAGTCTTGAATCACCTGTATTGGCAATAATTGGTGTGTTGTTAGTTGAAGCCTGACTTTCATGCCCGGTACAGCCAGCTCAGTCAGGCCAGGAGGCAGCCTGCTAGGAAGTGTTCTTCTAATGTGGGGATAAGGCTTGGTAAGGAAAGACAACAGGCAGGGTAACACTGCTGACTGCGACTCGAGCCTTGGATCCTGGTTTGGCTTTGATCTTGGGAGCCAAAAGCCTCACCTACATATATCCTAAGGAAATAATCAGATAAATGAGAGAGGAAGAACGAACAGAGATGATAGCAGCAAAGAAACTGAAACCAGGTTGCTGCAAGCCTATTAGTCAGGGCTTGGCTAAGTAAATCATGGCCTGTTCATACAAAGAAAGCAACTCATTAAAAACCCACTGAAGGAGCTGGGAATGTAGCTGGGTGTAGAGCACTGGCTTGGCATGCACAAGGCCCTGGTTCTGATCCCCCACACTGAAAATAAACCCCACTAAAACGCATCTGCATTTGTTGACATAAAAAAAAAGTGATCATGGTATGTTGTTAGCTAAAAAAGAGCAGTTTAAGGTGGGTGTAGCTCAAAGGTAGAATGCCTCTGGGTTCCAGCCCCAGTACCACACACACACACACACGTTTATAAAGCAGTGTAAATGATAGGATAAGGATAGCTCTGTTTTGTTTTTGGTGTTTTTTTTGTACTGGAGGCTGAACCCAGGGGCATTCTACCTCTGAGCTACATCCCCAGACCTATTTTTTTTTTTTTTTTTTTAGTCAGGATCTTGCAAAGTTGCTGAGACTGGCCTCGAGCCTGCTACTATTCTCCTGTCTCATCTTTCCAAGTACAGGTGTGTGCCACCAAGCCCAGCAGGATAGCATTTTTTTTTCTTTTTTTTGCGGTACTGGGGATTGAACTCAGGGGCATTCTACCTCTGCGCTATACCCCCAGCCCTATTTTTTATTCTTTATTTTGAAACCAGGTCTCACTAAGTTGCGGAGTGCCTCACTAGGTAGCTGAGGCTGGCCGTGAACCTGGATCCTCCGGTCTCAGCCTCCCAAATGCTGGGATTACAAGCGTGCGCCACCACGCCCGGCTACAGGATAGCATTTTTATAAAAAATTATCTTTACCTGTTTTGCTCTCTATCTCCATATCCAATCCAGAAATCTCAGTTTCCAAATTCTAGGCCCATTGGCTCCTCACTAATGCCAACCACATCTGGAAGGCCCAATTCCCGGTTCCCGTTAGGGAACGCCTATCCATTCAAGATGGTTCCAAATGCATCTCTTTGGTGAAGGCTCAACTGCCTCCCTTGTTCCTGTGCTGTCTGCCCTGGAGTGCTTTGTTCACCCTTCTGTGACAGTCCCCATCCAGATAGGATGAAGTCATTGTCTAACTTCATTATTAGTGAAGTCCATCAGTAGGGCCACAGTCAGATTCAATATGGCAGCTCCAGAGCTTGCGTGTTTGTTGAATGAATGGGAATGAACCAACATGATATGCTGGAGGAAAGGGTAAAGTTGGGTTAGTACCTTTTGCAAGTGTGCTTTGACCTAGATCCTGCTGACCCCGCACATAACATTAGAGACAGAAGAAATTGTCACTGAGACCTAAAGCTGCTAAAAGGTAGAGCATGCCTTTTCAAACCCCATGGAAATGTTCGTATTTTAAAAACATGCTTTTAAGTCCCTACTAATAACTAACAAATAAATGGCAGGGGCAGAAGAGAAAGCTCTTCTTTTGGGGAGAATACCAACTAATAAATGAAAAAGGAGGGAATGAGCTAGAATAATCAGTCATGGAAGTATTGATTGATTTAGGTGAGGATCATCAAGGATGTGAAAGCCATCGAAGTGGCATGTTGGGGAGCAGGGTATTTCCACAACCTCAAGGCCTCTCCACAGATTATTGATTATTCAAAAAGGGGCTAAAAACTATATAGGGGGAAATATGGCAGAAACTACCTTCATGAAATGACCAAAATAAATATCACCAACAATCTGACGAACGGATACCTGGTACATCCCAATGTGTTGCTCACAGAAGGTGACAACATTTTATGTTGCCTGCCAAAATCCTGTAGTATTTAAGAATCAAATCATGAGGGTATAATCACATAAAGGCAAAGTAAGGAGACATTTTACAAAACACTGGGGCTTAGTCTTTCAGAGTGTCAATGTTGTGAAAAACAAAGAGAGGCTAAGAAATTGTTTCAGATTGAAAGAGCAAAGAAGCATGACAGGTAAATGCAAAATGTGATTCAGAATTGGATTCTGGAAATAAGAAGTTGTTAGAAAGAATAGGATTAGACACTTGGCAAAATTGGAATATGTAGCCAGGTGTGGTGGCGCACGCATGCCTGTGATCCCAGTGCTTGGGAGCCTGAGATAGGAGAATCACAGGTTTGTGGCCAGCCTCAGCAATTGAGCGAGATCCTGTTTCAAAATAAAAAAAAAATAAAAAAAGGGCAGGGGGTATAGTTCAGAGGTAGAATGCTCCTGGGTTCAATCCCCAGTAACACACACACACACACACACACACACACACTGCTCTATATTGATAACGCTACTGAAAATTTCCTGAATTTGATAATTGCACTGTGTTTATGGTTAAAAACTGCTTATTTGGAGTTCTGTATTATGAAAAATTTCAAATGTCCCCAAGAGCGGAGAGACTAGCATAACCAACACTTGTATACCCATTTTCTAGATTTAAAAATTGTTAATTTGCCATCCTTTTCCCTGAAACCTTTTTAACTACTTAAAGGTACACTAGATACATATCTCATTACATTTTATTCCTTCATTAGGTATCATTAAACAATGAGTTCATTTTCTTTTTTTTAGTTCATTTTCTTATATAACTCCAATAGCATAATCACACCTGATGATTAATAACAATTTCCTAATATCACCCACAACCCATCCATATTTTTGTATCTTCATTTGCCTCCAAATATCTCTGACAATTGATCTGTTCAAACCAGATCCAGTTGAGATAAGAAAAACCTTAAAATTATGTAAGATGTTCTACTTACAGCAGTCTACTTTTTTTTTTTTTTTTTTTTTTTGCATGTGTGTGTGTAACTGGGGATTGAACCCAGGGGCATTCTATTGCTGAGCTATACCCACAGTCCTATTTTTTTTTTTTTTTTCTTTTCCAGAAAAAGGTTTTCGCTGAGGGTCTCACTAAGTTGCTGAGGCTGGTCTGGAACCTGCAATCGTTCTGTCTCAGCCTCCCAAGTACTGGGATTATAGCCATGTACCACCATGCCCAGCCATAGTAGGCTAATTTTATGTATGTTGAACAGATTCTTGTCTTATCTCCTTCTAGTTAATTTATTCTTGCCTTCCCTCCCTCCCTCCCTTCTTCCCTTCCTCCCTTCCTCCCTCCCTCCCTCCCTCCCTTCCTCCCTTCCTTCCTCCCTTCCATCCTCAATATTTAAGAAGAACCTCATGATGTGCTAGACATTGGGGATGTAAAGATGAATAAAGTCAAATCCTTGCCTCAGGGATTTCATAGCCTAGTGAATGAGGCGCAGTCACATGGGTAGATAATTATAAAGCAATGTGTGAACCCTTGAGCATTCTGCAGAGGGAAAGGCTAGGCGGTCCGGAACTCTGCAACTTCTTTCAAACGGCGAGAAGAAGGAGAAAGAGAAATTGGGTTAGGGAGGCAGGTGGAATGAACAGTTTCAGCGAGCAAAGCTTTATAGGTCATGATGTGGGTATCACATTTCCGTAGTCTCCTGGTTCTTCATGCTTATGAGTCAGAGAAGCTGGCCATTGAAATCATTTGAAACCCAAGCAGTTTCAAGTCTGGTGTGTGTGTGTGTGTGTGTGTGTGAACCCAAGGGCATTCCACCACTGAGCTACACCCCCGGCCCAACTTTATTTTTTATTTGGAAATAGAGTTTCACGAAGTTACCACATACTCCTGGCCTCATACCTGCTGCTTTTGGTGTCATAATCAGTTCCAACTCTTGACAGCCACTTGAAGAGAGACTGCGCTGTTGTGGTGAGAGGCTGGGCTTCAGTTTCAGAGAAAACCAGGTTTAAGTCCTAGCTCTGACACGTCACAGTCATGTGGCTTTGGGAAGATTCCTGAATCCAAGCTTGAAGAATTCTGAAGTTCAGACTTGACTCCTCTTTGTGTGTGTGTGTGTGTGTGTGTGTGTGTGTGTGTGTGTGTTACTGGGGATTGAACCCAGGGGAATTCTACCTCTGAGCTACACCTCCAGCCTCATTTTTTATTTTTTATTTTTTTGAAACGGAGTCTCACTAAGTTGTGGAGGGCCTCACTAAGTAGCTGAGGCTGGCCACAAACCCGGATCCTCCAGTCTCAGTCTCCCAAGTGCTGGGATTACAAGCGTGGGCCACCATGCCTGGCTCAAGTAACCCCTCGTTAGATGTGACCCTGAACTTGAATTCCAGTCTCTTTTTTCCACCTTGCTCGGGAGTCTCCCCTCTTGATGCACCCGAAGAGGCCCAGCTGGCCATGAACCTGTGATCCTCCTGTCTCAGCCTCCCAAGTACTGGTCATTCCTACACAATATGCAGGTGAACCACCACACAAGGGAGTCAGAGGCATCATGGGTACACATGGATTTAAAAATCCCTTAGAGCCGGGCGTGGTGGCGCACGCTTGTAATCCCAGTACTTGGGAGGCTGAGATTGGAGGATCTGGGTTCGAGGCCAGCCTCAACTACTTAGTGAGACCCTCTGCAACTTAGTGAGACCCTGTTTCAAAATAAAAAGAATACGAAATAGAGCTGGGGGGGGGGTGTAGCTTGGTAGAATGCCCCTGCATTCAATCCCCAGTACTGAAAAAAAAATCCCTTAGAGAGAAATGCACTCTGCCGAGGCCCACCCTGCTCATAGGCAGCTTCTCAAGCTGGTGCCTGGAAGGTTTACCTACCTCTGCAGGGTGGCGACGGTGCCTACCAGACTGTGGCCGGGCCCAGAGCAGGAGCAGCTGTCTTGCCAGAGCAGCTGGTCAAATGACCCCAAACAAAGGTTCTCTGTTTCTTTAACAAATGCCATTGTGAATGTGGCCTGGCCGAGGAGAGAGGCAGAGCGATGGTATCTTCTGGGTTTGGGCAAACATTCCTAAGCAGCCTACTTTTCAGTTCTCCACCCTACTGTCCGCTGTTCTTTAGTTACGTACTGTTTAGGGATCCACGCTTCTCGGAAGTTCCCCAAGGGAGCTTGCTGGCTGTCTTTGCTCAAAAGCTTTAGAGCAATTGCCCAGAAGTGTATTTAAATCTCCACTGTCCTGAAAAACTCCCCCAAAGGCCTCGGTTGAGGGTAAAAGTAGGGAGCTGGAGCCCGAAGCCTCTTCAGAGGGGGTTGGCCCAGGCTATTCATTACAGAATCTTGGAGTTGGAATGAAAGTTAATGGTCATCTGGTCTGGAATCCTTCCCCTCCCCCCCTTCCCTCTCCCTCTCCTCCCCTCCCTCTCTCCCTCCTTTTCTCCTTCCTTCCTTCCTCTTTCTTTCTTTCTTTCTTTCCACTGGGGATTGAACCTAGGGGCATTGTACCTCTGCTTTTTATTTTTTAATTTTGAAACAGGGTTTGCTGGGTTGCTGAGTCTTGCTATGTTGCTGAGGCTGTCCTTGAACCTGTAATCCTCCTGTTTCAGCCTCACCCTTGGTTTTCCCATGAGGAAACTGTAAGGAAGGGGTGTAGCAGACTTACCCAAGGTCATGAATCCCATTAGTGGCAAAAGCAAGGGCCAAAACTGAGGGCTTCCGAGTCCTGGGTTGGCCTTGCCAAGAGGTAGTCCATGTGATGGAGGAAAGTCGCTTCTCTCTGCCCCTCAACCATGTTTCTGTCTATTCCAGGGCTCAGAAGAATTCCTACCGAACAGAGAACAGTAGGAACAGATGCGGAAGCAAGTATGATCCTGGGATACTTGCTAATGAGTCTTGTCCTACGAAGAGCAGGATATGTTCTAGTTGGTTTTCCAGCTTCGTTTTACATTTACTAGACCAACTTGCTCGTGTAAACTATAGAAACCATGACCCACACAGTCCAGTCCTAGAAGCATAGTCAGGGGGAGCTAAACATGATTGAAAGGGCATCTGATACTGGGTGTGGTAGCACACGCTTGAAATCCCAGTACTTGGGAGGCTGAGACAGGAGGATCCGGGTTCGAGGCCATCCTCAGCTACTTAGTGAGGCCCTCCGCAACTTAGACCCTGTTTCAAAATAAGGAATAAAAAATAGGGCTGGAGGTATAGCTTGGAGGTAGAATGCCCCTGGGTTCAATCCCCAGTACCTCTTCTTTCTAAGGGACATCAAGAAGGCTTCCAGGTATAGCCCATGGCAGCCTGTCTTCTATGCTCTCTGGACTCTGGTCCAGTTTTCTCCTATTCCATACGCTGTTCCCCGTCCATGTCTAGGAACCTCAAGTGTGACTCTGATTGGTCCAGCTTGGGTCATGTGTGTCCCCCGTGGGCCACTCACTGAGCTCAGGGCTGAATGCTCAGATTGGCTCGGCCCGAGTCACATACTCATGGGGTGGAGTTCTGTGCGGGTGCCATGCTGATGTCATATGGTTGGAACAAGAGAAAGAGCAGGGTTGTAGAAGACTTCTCCAGTGGCACAGGCTGTGTGTGCTGCGGCTGCAAGGAGGGGCAGTGACGCTGGCAAGAAGAAAAGTGATGTGCAGCATGATTCCTGACCTGGAGAGGCCTCACACAAAGGAAAGGTGAAACTGCTCAACTTCTGTGTGGTTAGCACCAAGCGAGTCCTGGTGATGGTAATTCCCCAGGAGTTCAGGGGAGCGGGGTTCCCTGAGAGCTGCTGGGTTATATGTGTCTTCCTTAAATCCAGTTTCCCCATCACCTAAGATTTATCTTTATTTGGTTTGGTGGCATTTCAGAATGGGTAAAATTTAGGCAAAAAAAAAAAAAAAGGAGAAGGCAAGGGCATTCTATAAGGAGAAACTGCAGCTGACACGGTGGTGCATGTCAGTAATTGGGAGGCTGAGATAGGAGGATGACGGGTTCCAGGCCCACCTCAGCAACTTAGTTTCAAAATAAAATGAAATGAAATAAAATAAAACACATAAAAAGGGCTGGGGGTATAGTTTAGAGGTGGAATACCCCTGGATTCCATCTCCAGTACGAAAAAAACAAAAAAAACCACAACAATACAGAGCAAACAACAGAGAGAGAGAGAGAGAGAGAGAGAGAGAGAGAGAGAGAGAGAGAGAGAGAGAGAGAGAGATTGCCTCAAGCCAGGGAGTTGTCATTGATCAGCCAGCAGCCCCTTGTATTCAGAGGAGGAGACAGTGTGTGCGTGTGTGTTGGGGGGTGTACACTTGGAGAGGGGGATCTGGTCCCAAGGTTTGTGACACAAGGTCAGCTTTGGGAAGCAAGTCCAAGGTAATGGGTCTCAAATATATTTCATCTAACTTTATATCTGTGTCCTATACACTATTTCACTTATTTTTGGAAAGTCTAAATCACTTTTCGATTTCCCATCATACACGCATTAGCTTAATTCTTTGTCTGTTTTTCAGGTTCTTTCCAAGTAGATAATCAGTTCTATTTTTTTTTTTTTTTAAGATTGGATGACTTGGTTGTCAAAATCGATTGTTCAGAATTGATTTTTTTCCCCTTTGTTACATACTTTAGACTGCTTGTTAGATTCCTACCACTTAGAATCCTGCAATTGTACGTACTCTTTCCTTTCTGCTTCTTGTTTTTCTTCTGATGTATCCACTTGGCAAACACCTACGCATCCTTTAAACATAGATAAGATTTCCTTGAATAGGAAACAAACTCTTAACTTATCTCTCACCTTGCAATTGGCACAGGGATAATAGACACATGCGAGAAGAGATTTATGTGTAGCCCAGGGATGGCATGTAGGGTTTGTGTTGGTTATGGGTGGATTTGATTGCAAATGTCAGATAATTGCTTGTCTCAATTGGCACAGGGATAATAGACGCATGAAAGAAGAGATTTATATGTAGCCCAGGGATGGCGTATAGGGTTTGTGTTGGTTATGAGTGGATTTGATCGTAAATGTCAGACAAATCCAATGACTTGTGGGTTAAACAAATAGAGATTCACTTTTCTTATATATCAAGAAGTTTGAAAATAGGCAGATGTGGCACCTGCTCATAGGTTCGATGAAGCCATTAAGCCCCCAGGTTCAAAAGCAGCAGTGTGTACAAGTCAAAAGGAGGGAGGAAAGAGAGAGGGACCAGCTATGCAGTGGCCTTTTGCTTGTGTCTCAACCACTGCTAGCTGCAAGGGAAGCTGGGAAATTCAGTTCTTCACCTTGGGCTGCTAGGTTACTACCTGAGCAATATCTTGGTTCTGTTAGAGTGAAATGAGGAGGAGGGATACTAGCTCAGTATTTTAGTCAGCATTCTTACTACGATGGTCCAAACACCCGACACTCAAAACTTCAAGGAAGAAGGACTTCATTTGGAGGCTTACAATTCTGGCAATTTGAGTTCATGTTAGGCCAGGTTGCGGCTGCAGGGCTCAGAGCATGGCGAGGAAGGGCAGCTGCCCTCAGCAAATGGTGGTGGGAGCAGAGAGAGAGAGAGAGAGGGAGAGAGAGAGAGAGGCAGAAGGTAAAGGTTACAGTGGCCCAGCCTGGGAAAACACTGTCCCTGAGCATGCCCCAGGAAGTCATGTCCTGCCTTGTCTAACACATGGGGCATTGGGTACATTTTAAATCCAAACAATAGCTGGGCATGGTGGTACCTGACAGTAATCCCAGTACTTGGTAAACTGAGACAAGAGGATCACAGGTTCAAGGTCAGCTTGAGCAACTTAGTGAGGCCTTGTTTCAAACTAAAAATAAAAAGTAGGGTTCAGAGGTAGAATGCTTTTGGGTTCAATTTCCAGTTTTTTGTTTTGCTTGTTTGTTTTTTCGGTACTGGGGATGGAACCCAGGGGGCATTCTACCTTCGAGTTACACACCTAGCTCTATTTTCTTTTTTTATTCTTTATTTTGAAACAGGGTCTCACTAAGTTGCAGAGGGCCTCACTAAGTAGCTGAGGCTGGTCGCGAACCTGCGATCCTCCTGTCTCAGCCTCCCAAGTACTGGGATTACAAGTATGTGCCACCACACGTGGCTCAATCCCCAGTTTAAAAAAAAAATCCAAACTATAACACCAGGCACCAATGGTATCAGCCACACGTTTCATCTCACATTCCAAGCTTAATAGATTCATGGAGGAGCACTATGCTAAGTATTGTGAAGCCTCATACTGGAAAAAAAAAAAAAGTATGTCCATCATCCATCCATCTACTCAACAAATGTTTATGGAGCATGTACTATGCACAGGGCATGTAGCTGAGGGAACAAGATAGACACAGTCCTTGATTCATGGCGCTTACAAAGCAGTGGACTGAAAGACAATAAAGAGACAGAGATATGAGGACATGTGGAAAGCAAGATGTGAGAAGCAGGATTAAAGGAGAGCATCCCAGAGAGACAGGGCGAGGGTCAGGGTGAGATTAGCCCCTGGGATGCAAAATTGAAGTAGCCACCCACTCTCAGGGTCCAGATGTGCAGAACCCGCACCTACGCGACCCCGCCTCCTGACATTTCCCACGCTACGGTGCCTTCTTGCCTCACCCTGGTCCTGGCCCTGCAGATAAGGGTTCATGGAGGGCAGGTGACATGTGAGAAGAGGCTGGGACAGGGAGACCAGGCGCTCTGACAGTGCTCAGGGTAGACAGTGGAGTCTGGAGTTGAGCTTTGGGGGACTGAGCAGAGTTCCTAAGGAGCAGGCATCCCTGCATCCTGAGAATGCCACGGATTGGGGCAGAGAAGGGCAGAGAGAGAGAGAGAGAGACAGAGACAGAGAGAGAGAGGGAAAGAAGGAGGAGGAGGAGGAGGAGGAGGAGGAGGAGGAGGAGGAGGA
>PVLC010017522.1:0-33616 GCA_004027655.1 Graphiurus murinus
CCCTTAGAAAAAACCCTGCCCCTGTTGAACAGAGCAAGAAATCCATCCAAGCAGAGGAGGAATTTTTCCAAAAATATGAATATGCCATCATTTCTCCATGTACTGCAGATAAATGGAGTGTTCATGTATATGGTATGCATGAACAGGCCGCATAGACAGCATTTGCAAGTGAACAGCAATAAACAGCCTTTTCTTTCAAAAAAAAAAAAAAAGAAGTCTTTGTGCTATGGTGCTAAAAGTGTGTCTTTGTCTTTCTGTCTGAGTTCCAGATGGATGTCTATACTACATCCTAATAGCATGTTGTAGTTCTTTTGGAACAAAAAGAATACATAGGATTATATGGACTAACAGCTTACTATCACATTTTTATTTGAACAGTGTAACAAACTTCATGTAAATCTCATTGGATTTTACTACTTAGTTCCCCCATTTCTGCTGCCTTGTTTTTGAAAAACTTGACTTTTTATGTAGAAGTTCAAGAAGAAAATATAATACAACTGAAATACTCCAAATTAGCATATAAATACAGGATCAATATTTTTACATATGAATAAAAACAGAAATATTCCACTTTGAATATTGGCACTAATGGTGAAAAGGTCCCCAAGTTTCTAGTACACCTGAGGCAATGTGCACTTGAGGCAGTAAACTTTTCCTTACAGTAGAGATTTTCTTTTGCTTCAGGACTTCCATCTATAATAAATCAGACTGATGTTCTGATATATCCTTAACATTTTTATTAGAATCTGTTAAAGTATGACTCATTTTACTTGTGCCCAGAGCAATTATATAATAAAAATAAAACAGTCCAGGGGGTAGAGAGCACTTTTAATTTAACTTCTTATACATGTGTTTGCCAAATGGTGTAAACTGAATATAGAAAACAAACTTGTATCTTTATTAATTTATTCTTTCCTCTGTCAAACAGGTTCTTCTGACCTGGGATGTTTTTCTCATTTTCTTTTTTTTTTTTTCGGAACTGGGGATTGAACTCAGGGGCATTCTACCTTCGAGCTATGCCCCCAGCCCTATTTTTTATTCTTTATTTTGAAACCAGGTCTCACTAAGTTGCGGAGCGCCTCACTGGGTAGCTGAGGCTGGCCGCAAACCCGGATCCTCCAGTCTCAGCCTCCCGAATGCTGGGATTACAAGCGTGCGCCACCACGCCCGGCTGTTTTTCTCATTTTCTATGTCTATGTTGCCTCCTCATTTCTGTCTTTCTTTACCATTCTCCCATGTATATATAATAAAAATAAAAATATTAATAATAATAATGTTTTTCAAATATTGAAAGACCCTGAAACTTTTTACCAGGTCTAATGATAAAGTATTAAGTCATTAAGTATTAAATCATATATATGAATTTTAGTACTCATATATTTAATTTGCAAATTATTTAAGGCTTTTATAACTGCAATGACAATTTAATAAAACTAGCTTTCTCAAACATTTTAAGAACTTATGAAAGTATTTACCCATTTAAACATGAAATCTCATGGAAAAGATCATAAAAAAGAAAATAGTACCTCAAATTTTTAAGCATCATGAAAAATGAGCAAAATAAATGATCATTAATTTACCTACATATCACAATGTCGAAGTATTTTTAACAAATGAGCATACTCATTTACTGAAGGGGTAATTTCAGAGCTGCCAAGGTCACCTGGTATTAATTCAGAAATAGAATATGGATATGGGTAAAGATAATTGGAAAATAATCCCCGTTTGTACACAGCCTATTGATAAAAGTGACTCAAGAACAGAAGCAAATCAGTCCTTGAATGTGATATCAATACTATACCAGAGAATGGTTGTGTGACTTATTTTTAAGTTTTTTCTTGTTTTCTGCCTAAGTGAATCAGGTATTTCAATACTCATGCGCTTAAACTAGGGCTTAATCAGTATAATGCTTATAATTTTTCAAAACTTCTTCCCTTTTTTGAAATAATCCATAACTGGTGCATTAATACTGTGGGCACTTAATAGTTCAGAAGATTTTAGCCTTCTTTTGTGTACTAAATGTATAATTATGAATAATAAGATAGTACAACTTCAGTTTTGAATCTTCCTCACATTTGTCAACTTAATGAATATATTTTCTTCTGATACATAGCACACACTTACATACTTGTAAATTACGAATATTAAATAAAATATCTTTCTCACTTTATTTTTATTTATTTATTTATTTATTTATTTATTTATTTATTTTTTGCGGTACTGGAGATTGAACTCAGTGGCATTCTACCTCCGACCTACACCCGCAGCCCTATTTTTTAATTCTTTATTTTGAAACCGAGTCTCACTAAGTTGCAGAGTGCCTCACTAGGTAGCTGAGGCTGGCCGCGAACCCGGATCCTCCGGTCTCAGCCTCCAGAATGCTGGGATTACAAGTGTGCGTCACCACACCCGGCTCTTTCTCACTTTATTTCTGTGATCAGAAATTAAATTTTAAGAGAAAAATATGAAGTTTGGGGAATCATATTTAATATTCTAATGTTGGAACATGATGGGGAAAATTGTCTTGTTCATTTCTATATTTTTATTCATAATTTTATCTTGAAATTTTGCATACTTTTGTTTGCATATTTTGTAAGGATCAGATTTGATGTAATTCTACTTTATTTCATTTATTCCAGTTATTATAAATGTAAATATGACATTTTGAAGACTTTCATCTTTTTGAGCTCTTACCTTCTTTTACCATTTTTAATATACTATAATTCTGCCATACTTAGTTACATTTATATAGAGAATTTAAAAATAATATTCAATCTTATGCACACATTAAGAAAATTTGAAAATATTTCAAGAAGAATATAAATTAATTTTTCATATATATATATATATATATATATTCATTCCAATTCTCAAACTATAGCCTAATTTAAAACAGTTAAAATTTTAATTATTTTAAAAATTGTACCTCATTGTATAAGAATAAATCCTTGACAATTCTGTTAAATGTGTTTATGTAAAAGGTATATATTATTATTCATCCATTTTATCCCTACAGATACATATATTTAGTAGTTATAAGTATTATTTAATATTAAAACTATCTATTAGTGACCATGTGTAACTATTGCAAAATCCATGCTAATTCATAGGTACCTACAAAATGCAAATTAGGAAGATGATCTATAGCAACAAATGGATACTTAATTATACTGGAAAATTGTATTGTGCTATGCAATAGACTATTGCATTATGGTTTTAAGAGAGGTGGATTTGATCAGTTCATTAAATTTATGTGTTTTCCCAAGTAGCTTAATTAGTCCATAAAGTACGTCCTCTTATATCCACAACCTTCATGACTTCCAGATATAATTATTTTTACAACACAGGACAAAATTGTGAAAAAGTGCTTTCCTTGATCATAATGCATTTTAGTTACTGGAGAGTGCTTTGCCAATACTGAACATTGAATCCTAAAAGAAAAGATGCTGCTATATTTTGAAATATTTAGGGGTTATAATATTTTGAGACAGCTAAAGCCAAGGTAAAGCTCATCTATCCTATGTTTTAGAGCTGTAACAGGGAAAAGTGTCTACTTATTGAGAAAAACTTTCTAGCAATTTTGCGAGTTTTTTCCCTTGTATATTTGCTAAATATAAGGAAAGAAATTCCTCCTGTAAAAATTGTTATATTTTTAGTGTGAGTATGCTTCAATATCGCTGAAAATAAATGTAAATTATTCCTTATTTTGATTGTAGTTGTAGAGAACAGACAATATAATTAAAAGAAATATGAATAATAAGACAGTTTTTAAAAATCTCCACAACAGTATTACTGGTCATACATGCATATCTTTATCTGTATACATGAAAATATCTATATATGAAATATAAATGAAGCTAGGAATTATTTTTAAAATAATAAACAATATTGAAAACCTTTTAGTCTAACAAAGAAAGAGAGATAAATAAATAAAATAAAAAATGAAATAGGAAACATTAAAGCTCATGCCACAGGGGGGGAAAAATTAAAAAAAAAAGACCATATACGATTTCTGTAAAAAAAATTGTAAGCCACAAAATAATCTGACCTAGAGAAAATGGATAAATTCCTAAAAACATAAAATCTATCAAGACTGAATAGTAAAGAAATAGAAAATTTATATAGTCCATTAATAAAAAAGAAATGAATTAGTATTTAAAAACAAATAAAAAACCCCAAACTCCCATCAATGAAAAGTGCCAGATCTAAGGGCCTTATAGCTGAAGTCTACAGAACTTTTAGAGAATGGTTACTAATCATTTAATTATTTTTTTCAGAGACAAAGACACAGGTATATTTAGGAAAGTAGGGGATGCATGTTCAAGGGAAGACGTGGGCCACCTCAAGAAAAAGAAAGTCGACCAATTATTTTAAAACTCTATAAAAGTTTGAAGAGGAGAGACTATATTCAAAATCATTTTATGAGGCTAGCACTACTTTGATACCAAAGTCAGAAAGTAACAATGTAAGTAAAGAAAATTACAGCCCAATATCCCTGAATGTATATAGATGAAAAATTTACAAAATATGAATAAATTGAGTCAAATAACATCTTAAAGAGATTATTCAGCATTATCAATGGTTACTCACCCCTTGGAATATGCACATCAATAAACATGACACAGCATATTCATAGACTGAAAGACAAAACATTCATCTAAGTAGGTATAGAAAAATAATTTTTCATTATAAAAACTCTGAACAAATTAGATATAAAAGGAATATAATTCAACACAATAAAGGCTAGATAGGACAAGATCACAGGTAAGATCTATCTCATGGGTAAAAGTTGAAAGCCTTTTCTCTAAGGTCAAGAATAGCCAATATATAAAATAATATGGGGCTCCACAAAAAGGAAAAATAGAGTTACCATATCTACCATATGATTCAATAATCCCACTTCTGAGAATTCAAAATGTTAAATCAATATTTCAAAGAGGTGTGTGCACTCATAGGTTCACTGCAGCATTATTTCACAATAGCTAAGCCATGGAATTAGCCTAGGTGTCCATGGTACAAGAATAATACATTGATAAATTTACATGTAATAATGCTCTAGTGTAAATATGTATGTATGTGTGTGGAATTTTATTTTATGTATGTGGCCTTTAAAAAGAAAGAAATCTAGACATTTATTGTATCATGAAGGAACTGGAGAGCATTATGCTAAGTGGAAGTAAGTCAGGCACCTTAATGTAAGTATCAGATGATTTCACTTTTCTGTAGAATCTCAGAAGCTGAATTTATAGAAGAAAGTAGAATGGTGATTATCAGGGGCTCTGGGTAGAGACTGTGGAATTGTTATATGGTTGGTTAAAAGTTTTTGAGCTGGGCAGAGTGAAACACACCTGTAATCACAGTAGTTGGGAGACTGAGACAAGAGGATCACAGGTTTGAAAATCAGCATGACGTAACTTAGGCCAGGTTTCAAAATAAACAGTAAAATAGGGATGGGGGTGTAGCTTGGATATAGAATAGTGATTGAACCAGGGTACCAAAATAAATAAATAAATGACACAAAATCACTAATTTTTAATTCGGAAAAACAACTTAGAAGAGAAAGAGAGATGAGAGGGGGGGAGGGAAGGAAAGAGAAGAGAGGAGAGTGGAGGGGAGTTGAAGGAAAAGGAGGGGAGATGAGGGGAGAGAAGCGAGGGAGGGAAGAGAAACAGAAATGTGATTGACACATGGGAATTCTTGGTAAAGTAACTTCTGTTTCAGTTTTGATTAGGTAAATTTAGCGATGTTATTAACAAAATCATGTGAATAGATTCTGTGTGTGTGTGTGTGTGTGTGTGTGTGTGTGTGTGTGTGTATGTGTGTTACCGGATAGTGAACCCACAATGTTTTACTTCTGAGCTATATGCCTGAGTCCCTTTTGTTTTATTTATTTATTTTATTATTTTACTTTGTATCAGAGTCTCCCTAAGTTACCATTTGCTGGCCTCAAACCTGAGATTTTCCTGCTCTGGCTCACTTGGATTATAGGCATGCACAACTGCACCCAACTAAATGTACATATATATATATATATATATATATATATATATATATATATATATATATATATTTAGTGCTACTAAATTGGTATTTTATTAATTAACAACTAGTAAACATTATATAAGACATATGAATTATGAACCGCCTTATTAAAATAGTGTCAAGACGATACAATGGCCACATGCAAATATCCCAAAGATACAGTTTTTTTTTAAAGTTTTTTATTGTAGTAATTTGTGCAGTATAGCATACATCTTTGTTAAGTACAAGTTGTTAACAACATATTTGCACACACTTCTCATTTGACCCCTTCCCCAATTCCCTCCCCATTCCCTCTCCCTCCCTCCCCCTCAGGTTCAGTTCAGTGAGTGACCTTGATATGATTGTGTAAGTACATCGTGTGCCTTAGGGTGTCCCTCTGTCCCATGCATCCACTACAATTAAATCAACTTCTTTGCTTATCGAGGATCTCTCCTTTTCATCTGGAGACCCTCCTATGCCCCATCTTCTCCCTAGCATCTACATATTAGGGAGAACATATGCTTCTTAACTCTTTGTGACTGACTAATCTCACTTAACATAATGTTTTCCAGTTGCATCCATTTCCCTGCAAAGAACATGATTTTGTTCTTCTTTATGGCTGAGTAAAATTCCATTATGTACATATCCCATAGTTTTGTAATCCATTCACCTGTGGTTGGACATCTTGGCTGCTACCATAGTTTGGCTATTGTGAATTGAGCTGCTATAAACATAGATACACATGCATCGGTCTGATAATTTGGTTTCCATTCTTTTGGGTATATACCCAGTAGTGGTATTGCTGGGTCATATGATAGGTTCACTCCCATTCGTCTGAGGTTCCTCCATACTGTTTTCCACAGTGGTTGCACAAGTTTGCAATCCCACCAACATTTTTAAAGCTAAATAAGTCTTTGTCAAATTTAAGTCCCAGGAATGGTGAATAGTGGTAATTTTCAAAACCTTTCACTGGAGAACTAGTTATTGTTTATCTTGAAAACATGTACAGTCACCTCTCACCATCCATGGGGAACTGATTCAAGGAAACCCATGAATCTCCAAATCCTGACACATAATCCCTCATATAAAGTGGCATAATTTTGCATATAACTTACAATCATCCTCTTATAAACTTTACTTACTTATTAGTACTGGGAAATAAACCCAGGGGCACTCTACTTTATAGCTACACCCACAGCCTCATTTTTAATTTTTTTTGTTTGTTGTTGTTATTTGGAAGCAGCATCTGGCTAAATTGCTGAGGTTGGTTTGGAACCTGCAATCTTCCTGTCTCAATCTCCCAAGTACTGGAATTATAAGCATGAGCCATCATGCCAGGCTATCATATACTTTAGTCATTCCAGATTTCTAATCTTACCTTCTATAATGTAACTGCTCTGTAAATAGTTCTTATACTGTATTGCTTAGGCATAAGCACAAAGAAGTATCTACTGGTTTAGTCCAGACATAATTTCTTCAATCCACTGTGCATCAAATTGCAGATGTAGAATCCACAGACTATACAGTGGATTCTACTGTATACAGTAGGTTTTATTTACTCGTCTATATAAAAGGATAGAACTTCTGTCTGTAATCTCTTCAGTGAATCGCCTGTGAGAGCATCACATTCTGTTCTAATACTTATTAAATAATAAAATTGTTTTACTTCTCTTCTTTGTCAAGAGATTTTCAGAGTTGGAAGGAGATTTTGTTTTAATTATATTTCCTCAATACAACCTAAAATGCCTTAGGATATCAAAAGTGCCTATTCTGATGTTCATGCTATTGCTGAAATTGAGGATTTAGAATTTATCTTCAAATTCCACTCAAAAGTAATTGTAAATCCAAAATGTATGACAGAATATATACTGGAGGATCTATGAATATGAGATGTTTTTGTCTTTGAAAGTAGTATTTTTCAAAAACAAAATGTATTTTTTTCCTTTTTTAAAAAGATTTTAAATTGCTGGTATATACTACCAGAATATTTTCAGAATGAAATTATAGATGGAGAAAATTAATTGTAAAATTGGAAAAATATGCCGGGGGTGGTGGCGCACGCTTGTAATCCCAGCATTCGGGAGGCTGAGACCGGAGGATCCGGGGTCGCGGCCAGCCTCAGCTACTTAGTGAGGCACTCCACAACTTAGTGAGACCCGGTTTCAAAATAAAGAATAAAAAATAGGGCTGGGGGTGTAGCTCGGAGGTAGAATGCCCCTGAGTTCAATCCCCAGTACCGCAAAAAAAAAAAAAAAAAAAAAAAAAAAAAAAAAAAAAAAAAAAAAAAAAAAAAAAAAAAAAAAAAAAAATTGGAAAAATATTATCATATTTAAAATATTTATGACTAATATCTTGTAACAAATAGAATAGAAAAAGTTGAACAAAAATAAGATACAACTAGTAAGAAATAATACTAGATAATAGATAGTATTGTTAACAAATATTGATTTATAAGAAACATCCTAAAAAATGAAATATTCTAATCTGTATAAAATGTACTAAAACCTACTTAGTGTATATAACAAGTTATTCTTGAGAAATTTTTAAAACTGGATTTCATTTCTTATATATTTCTTCAAAATGATTTAGTCAAAATACAGCTAGATCTCTACTTATAAATCACATTTATCTCATGTATTTTTATGATATATTCTGAAGAAAAGACTGAAAAGAAAATATTTGGCAAAAATCATTTGATAGATTACATATTTGACTTATATATGTGTATGAATAACATTTCCAATTAATCTCAATGTTTCATGAGTTCAGATAACAGCGATCCAATTTAAAAAATAAATATCTGCTGGTCTCAACATAATTTAATACAAGCTTGCACTTCTTTTCCATTTTATTTTAATTCTTTCTGTGATGTTTCCAGGTGACCTTTGACAATAACTTAATTTCTTGTGCATTTTAAACTTTTCTCTTGTATTTTTTTGATAACAAGCAAATACGTTAAATGTCTTCATTCATTCATTCACTCATTCATTCATGTGTATATTCACTTTTCAGCTAATGTATTTGAATACATAGTAAGTGCCATACATTCTCCTATACTTTCAAGTCTCCACCTGCATATTTCATTTGGCATCTCAATTTCAAACCATCCAAAATTTACACTGAAACTCTTCTCTAGCATTAATTTTTTAAAGCAAAACGTTATTCCTATTTTATTGATTGACATTTCTAAACACCTTGTTTCTCAACTAGAAATTTGAATCTACAATTTCCACTGATAAGAAAAAAAATTCTGAGATATCTTAAATTGACTTAGAGTGTTGTGGATGGAGGAGAGGAAACTTGAAGAGAAGCAATTTAGTTAACAGCTTTGGACCAAACCAAAGCAGCAGTAGCAGCAACATCTAAAAGTATTGTTCCACATACATACTTGTATGCTGAAGTCATAGACTCAAAAGCCCAGGCGGCTGAACACCAAGGTGCTTCACAATCTGCTTACAATCCTAAGGGAACAAGAAGCAAGAGCTGTTCTTTTTATATTCCCAAATTCTCCCTAAACTTTGCCCGTTTTGCGTTGTCTTTCCTCTCTGATCTATAGCCAGTGTAGCTTCAACATGAATAATTTATTCTCTTCTCCCTAAATGTTCATTATAAAATACTCTGGCCTATTAGAGAAGGTGGATATTTTTCTAACTGCTACCTAGACACACTCTTGTTGGCTTGGGGAATTTGTATCATGACCTTTCCTTTTGTTCAGTCTAACATTTATTATGACTCAATACATCCTTTTATTTCAGAGCTTAGTCTCTAGATTTTTGACTTAATACCATTTTTCACCATAGACTATATGATAAACATTTTTAAGTTCTGCCTATTTCAACTCTTAAAAAGGTGGAAACTGTTTCCTTTTCTACATTTTTTTTGTTACCCAGTAGAACACCTTACCTAGCATTTTCCTGAAGCGCTATGTTCTTTCTTATTTTTTTACCTAAATGTGTTTTTTTGTCATTCAACTTGCTTCCCATGCTACAGCCAAAGTAGCATGCTTTCAGTGAAAATACAAATGTCCCACACCACACTGGTTAAAAAATTTAATAGCTTTCTATTGACACAAAATGAAGATTGCTATCTTTTTTCACTTGTGGTTTTATTTTTATTATTTTTAACAATTTTATTGTTTATTATAATTGTATAACATACTGAGATCTTCAACACATTACAAGCATATTTGGTCTTTGCATATTTTTTTAAATAGTATGCACAAGGTGGTACAATAACTTCTCAGCCTGTTATCCATCCCACATTTTTTTCTGGCATTTTTCACAGTTACTATAATACTTTGTTGCTTATTCTTTCCAGGAACATTTATGGTTCCTTTTCCTAGAATAAATATCTCACCTTTTTTCACCTACTCAGTTGTTATAAATGCTTTATAACTCAATCTATTCATAATCTCATTGTGAAAGCTTTATCTCAATCTCTAGATTAAGCTTGTATCTTGTGGTTTATGCTCTCATGGCAACTTGGAATTTAAAAGAAGTATTAAGTTCGATGTGGTGGTGCATGCTTTTAATTCCAGTCCTTAGTAGGCTGATACAGGAGAATTGCATGTTGGAAATTGCCTCAGCAATTTAGCAAGACTCTCAGTAACCTAGCAAGACGCTATTGCAAACAAAACATTTAAAAAAAAAGGAGCTAGAAGTATAGGTTGGAGTATGCCTCTGGGTTCAATCTACAGTACCATTATATATATATATATAATTATGTAATTTCATTTTCTCAGTACTTGTTATTGAATCTAGGGCCTTGTACATGATAGGCAAGCTCTCTACCGTTAAGACACATCCCCAGCCCTCTATTAGTATTTTATTAAAATAATTAGTTGTACACTCAGTTCTCTTATTTCTGTCTCCTACATTCTGGGCTCAAAAAGTGCTTTCTTAACTTTTTCATACCTATAAACAAGGTGACAAATTTGGTACTTTGTAAAGAATATATGGTTAATGAATATATGACAAATAAATGAATATATAATATACTATATAATTTTCATTTCATATTTTTAGTAACAAACCTGTATAATCAAATTCATTATTTCTCAAATAAATGTGTTGAGGGATATAGACCAGAAAAATACAATATAACAACAATATTTTCTCAATTATAGTTTTTCTATCTCTTCATATTTATAAATTTACTTTCCCCCCCTCATTCCAATATTTACAAATATAAAAAGCATCTATGATTAGCCAGACATTGTGGCACACACCTATAATCCCAGTATTTGTGTGATTGATATGGATCACAGGTTTTAAGCTAGGCTCAGCAATTTAGCAAAGCTTTCAGCAACATAGTGAAACCCTGTTTTCAAATAAAAAATAAAATAGGACTGGGAGTGTAACTCAGAGGTAGAATGCCCTGTGTTCCATCCCCAGTAGCCGCCCCTCACACACACACAGTGATCATAAGAATGAAAAGAAAGTCTTCACCTCCATTTGAGCACTTAAATTAGTAATCTAATGCCTTCTAATTATATGGATAAATGTACACCCAGTAATTGGTTTATTTTCTTAATTTATTTCTCTATTTTGCCAAGTTAACCATTTGATAGTTTTAACAAACCAATAAAGTCAAAATATTCAAATGGTACTTAATGCAGGCAAAATCTAATACATACAAAGATCTGTCCTTCCCATTTGAGAAATATTAGGCTAAATATTAAGATAGGTCGTTCACTCAACACAACCATGAGAATTAATAAAGCCCAGATAACAACAACCACATTTAATGTGACCATCTGGTAATTTAAAAAATGCCAAAATCACTGTGCTGGGCAAAATGTTTATAAGCCCAACTATTGCCAAAGTAGTTTCCTTTTTATGTAAGGAAAAAGTACACTTTTGCCATGAACCAGGCAGCATTTTAAAGACTTCCCAGGAATGATTGATGAAAAGGTGCTATTTCATTTCCCAGAGCATCCTTGGTGCATCAAGAGGTGGATTGAAAGGGTCAAAAGTGAAGAAGCACTTGGAGTCAGGCAGGATTGTGTGTCTACTGATGTGTCCCTCCTTCTGTTCCGTAACCCCTGCATTTTCACTTTGAAAGAACTTGGTTGTTTCTCTCTTGGTTCCATTACTTAAAAGTCTTCTCTATCACATTAAAGCCTTTTCTATAAATGAGAATGAACAGAGGGGTTTAAAATACTATGTGTTCTCACTCATGTGGAAGCTAAAAATGTTGATCTCACAGGGCCAGAGAGAATAGTGGTTACTATGAGAATGGTAAGATGGAGGAGGATAGATTGAAGTTGCTTAGCAGGTACAGAATTGCAGTAAGATACAATGAATAAGTTATTATGTTATATAACACATAAAGGTGACTGTGGTTAACAATAATTTGCCATATTTAATTATACTTATTCCAAAAGAGATAGTAAAGGACTTTGAATATTTCTAATACAAAACAAACAAACAAACAAAAATGATACATATTTCAGGTGGTAGATTTGCTAATATTTGATTTATTTTATCGATACATTTTGTATATGCAGATCAATATATCGCCCTGTACTCCATAAATATGTATAACTATTATATGTCAATTGAAATGAAAGCTAGATAAATAACAAATACATGTTTTGGAAAAGTGGCATTAATTCTGATCCCAAGGACATGTTGAGGTCAGTAACCTCATGGCAGTGGTCAGCGACTCACACCACACACTTTATTGTGAGTTGCCCTTCTGTTCTCCTCATCGTTCTGTCTCAGTTTATTATTCTTTAAAAATACTTTTTTTTACTGACCTTTATTCTCCACTTAAATATAGATGTTTCATGGTTTCCCACCTCCTTTCCTTCTACAGGTTTTATGAAGAAAAAAAATTGACCATTTTTGTATTTTGAACTATAACTCTTTTACTTCATGCATCTCTAATTTGTATCTGTGGGAATAATGTTTCTCTTGATCCCTAATATTAGAGTTCCCCTCCTACTGCCTAATAAATGTCTCTTCTTGAAGATTTTCTAGATATCTTGAATGTGTTGTAGATGGCTCACTGCTGGGGAGCAGCAGGCAGCAGGATCACCCAGTCAACCAGGAAGTGGTTCCCCGTGTCTTCATTATGTCTAACACAGACTGGGGCCTGAAGCAAGGGTAAATTTAAGAAGTTGTCACAGTACTCTAGATTAAAGCTTTCTACTTTTGAACTTTTGACATTATGGCAAGACAATTCTATGTGGTAGGGTCCTGCTCTATGCATTGTAAGATATTTAACATCATACATGGTCTTCACCCATTAGAATATAATAGTACTGTGTCCAGAGTTGTGATCATGAAGTTATAGGGAGGCCTTGTTCAAATACTCCTTTGGAATCAAAATCACCCTCAGGTGGTAAACTCTAATTAAAAGGTTGGAAATGCCTGATAAAGGCTTATTTGTGTGTGTGTGTCTGTTTGTGTGTGTGTGTGTGTGTGTGTGTGTCTGTGTGTTACTGGCAATTGAACCTAGAGGCATTCTACCTCTGAGATACACCCTAAGCTTTTTTTATTTATTAATTTTGTTTTGAAATGGGACCTTGCTAGGTAACTGATAGTCTCACCAAGTTGTTGAGGCTGATCTGGAACCTTCAATCATTCTATCTCGGCCTCCTAAGTACTGGGATTACAGGTATGTGCCACCATGCCCAGTATAAGATCTATATTCAAAAACCAACAAAATGAAGAATGAAATTAAGAAATTAAGAGACATTTTGGAGGGAGATTCAGTGGTATTAATGACTTAATAACTACCATATAAACAAAAAATTTCATCATTTTCTAGAATGGTTTAAGAAATTAGAAATTCCTGCTTTGAAGTCTTCTATATTTACATTTTTATCTTCTAAGCCTTTCTTCATACTATTCCCTGGATTTTTCTTCAACTAACATATACATTTGACTCTTTGTGTCCATTCCTTCCACCTACATGGATTCAACCATGTGAAGATCTAAAATATTTGAAGAAGAAATTGCATCTGAATTGAACATGTACAGACTTTCCTGCCATTACAGCAAGTATTTACATAGATTTACATTGTATTGGGTATTATTATAAGAAATGTAGAAATGCTTTAATGTACAGGTAGTCCCCATCTTATGGTTGTTCAACTTACAATTTTTTGACTTTACAATTGTACAAAAGAAACACATTCAAAAGAAACTATACTTTGAATTTTTACCTTTTTCTTGTCTACCAGTATGTGTTGTTCACTTCTAGACAACAGCAGGGAGCAGCAGCATCCAGTCAGACATGTGACACTCTATGATGGACTGTGCTGCTTAACTCTGATGACGGTAAGTAGGTTAGACATATTAAATGCATTTTCAGCTTTAGATGTTTTCAATTTATGATGAATTTAAGAGCATGCAAATGCATTGCAAATTAAAGAGCATCTCTATACAAGAGGATATGCACAGGTTGTGTGAAAATACCACAGCATCTATGATAAAGTAACTCGACATCTATTTATACATTTGGTCTTCAGAAAAGGGAATGGATTACATAATCAATCCCCATGGATACACAGGGACAATCGGAAGCTTACTAAAGTTCTATATGTTGTTAAGGCCTAAGAAAGATGCTACTCACCACCATTGTGACCATATTCCAATTTGTACTCTACAACACAGATAGATGATTTTCTCACTTCATGAAGTGACAAGTTATCACGTTATTTTATATTGTTTACTTATCAAGTCTTTAATATCAATTTCTATATCCCCTCATAACTTATCATAATGCATGGAATATTATAACTACTTACACATGTTGAGTTACTTACTAAAATCAGAACAGCAGTATTTTCCCAATGCACACAATTATTATAATTATAGATATTCAACACACATTAATATTACTATTGATTTTGATACAATGAGTCTACTATGCTCTCTTTGCATTTATTTTCAAACTTTTTTAAAATAAAGCAGGCAAAAGATATATAGAATATAACTTCAGGAACATTAATTATGAAAATGTAAGACAATTTAATTTATCCTACTAAAAATAGAAGTTTATGAGTAACTCAATAACAATTTCATATATAATAAAGAGGGTGATTAAAATGACAGAAAGGAAGATAGGTGATTTCCTACGTGACACAAAATTTGTTTTATATTAGTTCTGGACACTTCAAGTTATTTGTGTGATCAGAGAATGTGGTCTAGACTCAGTGGGCAGGAACATGTGAAGAAACTATATTTCCCATGCTCTCAAATAAGAAGTCTAAAATTTGAAACTATAAGTATTCTATATTGTCTAGAAAAGATGTGAGAGGTCATAGTAACTTTTTAGAAAAATATTTATAAAATTAATAAAAATATAATAAATATTTATGCTCAGAATAAAAGATTAAAATGACATTAGCAGCTAACATATTCCAAAGTGATTTTTATGAAGCTTTGCATCTATGTTCTGAGTGAAATGAACTGTCTTCTCTCATATCACCTCTTATGGGGCATCTTTATTGTGTTATTGTGATTTTTTTTTTACTAACAGAGTCACTACTTGAATTTCTTCAACCTTAAAAAAGTCCTTTTCTGCCTATAATAGAATATGACTGTTTTTCTAGTTATCTCAATAAAATGTTTTAATTTAAAAGAGATTTTGTGTTTTTAAAATCTTAAATACAAAGATGTGTTTCATTCTGTTACCTGGCAGAATTCTGGATTATTTTTAACATATATAAAGTCTTAAGATATTTTACATTGCTTGAATATCAAAATGCAAAATTAATTGCACAAAATAAAAACATTAATATTTGAAAGTCTTTTTTGTCTACATAAGCTTTAAAATTAAAAACACTTGATCTGTATCAGCCAACTGAAAATCTAAAATATTTGAAAATATTACATTTGGATTGCTTGATCAAAATCAGTCATTGCACTTTTATTTCTGCCAGGGTAAATCTGTAAGGTTGGCCCTATCATTCCTTCTTTTACTCTCAAAATTCACTGTTTTACATAATCAATACATATGAGGAGCCTTCAGTTGGTCATTTCTGTGTAACTATTACCACAGTGCTTATGGTTTGAATGAAATTTAAATTTCTTCACTAGTGTTTATTATCTATATGATACTGGCAGTAATGATCACTGGTAAAAAGCCTAAATTTTTATCATTTTTGAAAGTAGGATTATGACATATAATTCAATACTGTGTGGAGAAATGAAAGAGATACTGCATTTAAAGTACTTATCCTAATGATTGGTTCCTCATAAGTCCCTAGAAAATATCTGATAAATTGTAATTAGAATTCTGGAGTAACAAACTCTAGAGTAACAAATTCTGAGGCTCAGTCCAATTGATCACCTTCCGACTGCCACATTTTCAGTTCAAGTGTGCTTCAACTAAACTAGACTAATGCTACTACCTCCTGACTAATCTCATTTACAATTTTGTCCTTCTCCAGTTCATTTTAGTCTTTTTTTTTTAACTGCACACCCTTCTAATATGTAGTTCTACCAAAAATATCAATTATATTTCCTAGTTTATAGTGGAAACCAAAATACTGTGTCCTTGAGGTGTAATAAACTTATTACATGACTTCAACTTGCAATTTTTTTTTCTTTTTCCTTTCAAACACACTATCATCTAGCTAATCCAAACTATACTTCAAGTAAATGTTTTATATATTTTTATTATTCACTCAATAATTTATCTAGCAAAAGATTATAGTGTCCAAAACTTGTATGGCAGTATGCTGATTCATGGAAATACATAATCATATTGTTTACTCTCAATAAGTCTATTAGATGATAAAATTATACAATTCATCAGATGCAATAGAGTATATACTTTGTATCACTCTAGGAGAGTGATAATCTAATTTAGAGTGGAAGAGTCCAAAATGGTCATATAGAGGTCACAGCTTTGCTGGGTAATTTTAACGCATAATTATAATCTAGCTAAATAAGTAATATTTCAGGTAAACAGGATGCTTTGCATAAAGCACATCATGGTCTGATTAGACAAGGCTATGCATTATACATGCGAAAGGCACCCACAAGCTTCAAACATGAAATATATATGAAGTACAAGCTTTATATATACATATGTGTAAATATAAGCTATATATGTGAATATGTAGCATATACTTATACATATATGAGACGGATTTTGAAGAAAATTGCAAATTATTTAAAGAAGTTTGAAATCTTCAGAATATTTTACATATAAGACAATTTTATTAACAGAGATAATTTTGTTTCTTTTACTTTTGATGTGTTTTATGCTTTTTCTTGTCCACTTTTCTGGCTAAGACTTCTTATATTATGTTGTAGAGAAGAGATAGAGATGGACATGCTTATTTGGTACTTGATCTTATAGGGGAAGCCTCCAGGTTTTTACCTTTTGAGTATGGGGTAGGTTGTGGGTTTTCATCTACAGCATTTATTATGTTGAAGTAAATTCATTTTATACCTATTTCGTTGAATGTTTTCATCATGAAAGAGGGTTGAGTTTTTCCAAATGTTATTTGTAACCTTTTAAGATGACCCCATGATATTTATCCTTTCTGTTAATGTGGTGTTTCACATTAATGGATACTTGTCTAATAAGTATGAAGGATCACTTAGGAAAGGAGTATGTTCTAGAGATCTGCTGAACAGCATATTGCTAATAGTTAACAAGACTACATTGTGCATTTAAAATTTTAAGACTATATACCGCATATTAAAGGTTTCTATCTCACACACAAACACATATACATACACACACACACACACACACACACACACACACACATATGCCAAAACAATAACAACCACAATACTACAATGTGGGGGCATGAGGACACTTCTGGAGATGATGGACACCATTATTCCTTTATTATGATGACTGTTTCACAGGTGCATTCACATGTCAAAATGCATGAAACTTATTTCAACATATATAATTTCTTATATACCAAATATATCTCAATAAAGAGGCTAAGGAAATTTGAATTTTATTCTAATACTTAAAAGTAGTATTGAAAATTTTAAAGTGAAGAGTTTAGTAATTAGATTCACAGTTTAAAAAGTAACTCCTGGAAGATGTGTAGAGAATAGTGTGAAAAGGCTACAGAACTGATATAGAATGGAGAAAGTGCAGCATAATTAGTATTGTAGAAGGAAATGTATAGAAGCATAAATTCCACCGATTTATAGAAATGGAGCTGTTCAGAGTTAACAATCTAACCAAAAATTCTGACCAGATGCAAGAAGATTTGGTTATCCATAAGATGCGATAGGTGATAAATGTAATTCAGAGGAAGAAGTCTAGGATAGTTCATATATAAAAGTTTCTCATGCCATGGGATCCTGACTCAAATAATGTGGGACTCTTGATGACTTAATTTATTTTTGGACAATTTGTAAGTTTTTGGACATTTTCTTGGTAGAAAGAATTATATATTTTAAAATATCAATTACATGAGGTTAAAATTTTAAATTCCTATGATAGTTCTCATATTAAAATTAGAAGCATTTATGAGATTTATAACTTTTCCTCTTTTTTAATCAATTGGATGAGATTTGCAACAACAATTCTATAATATTGACTCTGCCTTAAGTTTTTAGGGATCCAAAATATCCACAGAATGTTAATTTCTCAGCATTTGTATCTAAAAGTGAATATTTACATAAGCACTTATATAAAGTGTTGCATTTTAGTCATAAAGAAGAACATAATTATGTAATCTGCAGGAAAAAAGATAGAACTAGAGAGCATTATACCAGAACTAGAGAGCATTATACTGAGATCAATTAGCCTCAGATAGTAAAGGGGAATAAGTTTTGTTTCATATGTGGAAGTTAGAGAGAAGCTAGAAAAATAAAAGGAACTTCAGACGAATGAGGAGAGAGACCAATATAATAGTATAAGGGAGTTGGGGGAGAAAGTGAGGAAGGTAAAATGAGGGTTGAGGAAGAGGACAGTTCAAATAAAATTATATACGTATATGAAGGTATCACTATCAATCGTACTAACATGTGCAGGGGGCAGGCGGCAGGATGGAATGCTTGGAAAATACATCAAATGATGTGTGCATGTATGAATATGTCACTTTGAATCTCACTATGTGGTATAATCATAATGTACCAATAAAATTATACAAACACATAAAGTAAAATAAATTCCATTTCAGATAACCTTCTTGGAGATAAAATAATCACAGAATACTCAGAACTCAATACTATTAAAAATGCAACTAAATTTATCTAAAATCTTTTATACTGGGACATCACTCAATGTTCAAAAACACTTAAGTATACACTTCAAGTAATGCTATTTATTTGATCCATTTGTGAGTTGTTAGTAGTGACTTTTTAAAAATACTATTTTGTAAAACTGAGTGTGTTGAAAGAATAAAACATCAAAAACACTTTCAGACAGAGTCGACTTCATGGACATATAATCTGTGCAGGCACAGAGGGTCTCACACTCAAAAGGCCACATGTCTGAACTCAATTGTTTCTTTCTCTAGGCTCCTTTGATTCATTTTAGGAGGTTGATTTTTAAGATTCATTATGTTTTCTAGGTCTTGAAATAGCTTTCAAATTAAAGACAAAGTTTTAAAAAGTTGTGGACAACACTTTCAGCAAACAAATTTTTCTTCATATTTATTTTTAATTTCATATTATAAAATAAAATAATGTTTTCCACTGCAAAGGTGGCAAAAAGTATGGTTTGGAACCATTTCCAACCATCCTATCTATTTATTTACTTTTTATTTATTTGTTTATTTATTTATTTAGCCTGTGTTTGTGCTACAGCATCAGAGATGAGTGGTTGTGTAGAAGACCATCTGGCTTGGGAAGGCTAAAGTATGTATTATCTGGTTACAGAAAAAGTATTCTGAGTCTTACCTTAGACCCAGAGAGATATTCTCTGTTAGTTATAGGTGAATATTTCAGTGGGGAGTTTTGTTTTCTTTAGGAATTCACAGAACTGGAGAAGTCCTTTTTAGAATAGAAAAGAATACTTGCCATTTGTGTTTGTATTGGATTGGAGAGTGTCTCCTAAAGAGTAAAATAATCATGGATACCCAGAACTTGTGCATATGACTTTATTTGGAAATAGGATACTTGCACATGCAATCAAGTAAAGATATGGTCACTTAAATAAGGAGGCCACAAAAATCCATTATTGGTGTTTGAATAAGTGGGAAATTTGAACACAAATTTGGACACAGAGGGAAGACAAGGTGAAGACATCTAGGGAAAACCATGTAGAAATCCATGTACAAAGATGCAGAGAGGAGAAGCCCATGTGATAAATGAGCAAAGACTAGAGCAACGGGGCGACAAGCCTGGTAATGCCAAGGAATGATAAATAGTAAACACTCCATAGTAGACAAAGCAAGGAGGGATTCAATCCTAGAGCATTTGGAAAGAGCATAGTGCAGTAGTTTCCTGAGCAAGATATACTACTGACATATACCAAATATTTTTGTGTCTTTCCATAAAATTGGAATTTTTTGAATGGCAATAAATTCACAAGCTACATCACTTTCTTTGGTTGCAATTCACTGAAAATACTCTTGGATCACTTGGATCAGGAACGAGGCAACCATGAATTATTTTATCCTATCTCAATTTCTAATACCTATAACACTCAAGTTGCACATCCTACTTCAAACAATGATATCCATAGGTTACATAAAGACTGAGAAAGGGTTATGGCCTTCTCAGAATTACAGAATGTTGTGCCAGGAATGATAACAGAGGACAAATACAAATCCAGAGTCACCGTCCATGGTCAGATGATATTCTGAGGAAGTACTTCTGCAGAGTGGTCAATGTGAGGGTCTGAGAGTCTGTGTGAAGAGCAGAATCAGAGTGTCAGCTTGAAGTAGGCTGGGTGTCATTCTCTGAGGCAGAAGGTGCCCTGAGCTGGAGCTCAGGGAGAGATAACTGGAGGTCTGTTGCTCTTTTGATTTTCCTGGATGACGCTCCTGAAGTGATGGGGTTCAGCGTGCTGCCATGTCCTCCAATCTTGTGGTGCTCCTTCTGTAATGGGTCTTGGCTGAGGGGGTTGCTTCACTCAACAGCCTGGTAAGCCTGGTGTGTTTGATAAACTCATGGGTGTGGTTTTCTTTTCATTTGATTATTATATCCTTGCATCCATGTGCTTCTAATTTAATTCAGTAAGTTCACAGGTGGTCATTTTTATTGCTTCAATTTACTTACTAATTTGACCCTTATGGTTGTGCTATATAATAGTGATTTTTACTTGAATAAACAAGGTGTAGAGTCACTCTTCCTTGGCACTTGTATTGAAAATGGAGTAATTCGTGGAAAAGTACTACTCTATAAAATGGAATAACTCAGAAGTAGGTCCAGTCTAAACATTGCTTTTCTTTTCATCCTGAAGTAACTCAAAACAGGACCTACTGTCCATCAGTAGGAAGTTGGACTTCAGAGTCCTAACATCCAGAACAATGAGGGAATATATTTCCATAGCCTTTGGTTACCCAGTCTCCAATACTCTGTTATAACAGATCTAGAAAATAAAGATACTTTTTATATCATTTTGCAAAAGTTTTAAATATCCTCAAACTATTGAACTTTTAACATTTTACTGGATTAAAGCAAAATACTAATGTTTAATAATATTATAACAGAAGCATAGTGATCTAAATAGGCTCTTACCATATGGCTGTTTTATAAAATCTATAAATAGTTTTGATAAAATGAGTATTTCATTTTAATTGTCAATTATGACTCAGTGGGTCAACATAGATAAGACAGGATATGTGAATATTTATCTTAATATTTGTTTAATAAAAGTCCAATCATTTATATGATGCTTAAGAATACAAATTAAAGTTATGATGAAAAGTATAGCTTAATGTCTTCCTTTTATTACTTCTCTCTGGTAATTTTATATGTATTAAATTCTGTAGAGCAATTACTGCCAATCAGCACAGTGAAAGAGCAGTGTTTTACTTTTAATTAAATATCTATTAAGGGCACTTCATTTCCAGTGTTAACAAATACTTACCAGGAATTAAAAAAACTATTTTTCTTACTAAAAATAAAATAGTAATTTTTTCTTACTGAGAATTAAAAGCATCGATAATACAGGAGAACAGCTTGAATATCTAAGTTATTCGAGATTTAGAAAAATAATTTTTACAAGATCGCCTAATAAAAGACACGCATGAGTAAGTAAAAATGGGTCGGCACACATTTTTTGGCAGCAATTTATCACCTTTACTTACCCATAGGCGTCCCTGCTACATTTCAAGACGTGCTCCATATCCTAGCGCAGTGTCTGAAGGTACCACTAAATCTGCTGCCACATTCATCACTGTGTAATTTGGAGATCTGAGTGCTGTTTTCAGAACCCCAAACAACATTTATTAAATTTGCTAAGTAATTATATTTACTCATGATAATTTCAACTCTGCAGTGCGAATCGGCACAGGTGTGACTAGCGGTTATATTTCTTCATCCTCAGAGCCCCTGCTGTACATAAAGCATCCACTAGTAATTTTCTTTAATTCACTTAATTGCCTGGGGCAGCCTGAGCCACTCTTTTCCCCTAATTTGATGCTTTCTGTTGTGTTTCACCGAAAACAGAATAGTCTGAAGATGGGGCACTTATAATTGCAAGAATTGAAATACAAGCACACGCTCATCTAAGACAGACTTTGAGTCAACCTTGCAACATTTACATATACATCTAGGTGATATAACCAATTCAAGAAACTCTAATAGCCCAGAATCACAGTGAAGCAATTAGAGGGAAAAACACAAAGTAAGACAAAAGTGAGAGAGAGAGGAAAGGAGGGAGGGGGAAGAGAAAAGCTTTTAACATCATGATACTAAAATACAAAGCACACTTATGATACCTTTTTTTCTTGTTTTAGGATATTAAACTATATTCTGTTGCTTTTCAGAGATCCAGTTATGAATGCACATCCTAGATCAAACTTCCTGGAGTCCATCCAGCATGGTGAGATTTTTCTATGGATCTTATAATTGTGCATTCTTCTTCATCTAACTAAAGTACACGGGAACACAACTACATAAGGCCTTTAGTACATACATCAGTCTTTGATGTATGTGTCTTAAATAAATAAATAATTTGAGGGATGAAGTTATTTTAATAGCATTACGTGCTGAGATTATGATCACTAATAGTTTTTGCAGTTGAAAATTTTAGCCTTAAGCATTACAATTAGAACTTATTTGGTAAGTTCAGTTTTTCTTTTTTTTTTAATTTGTACTGTATATGAAAAAAGTGTAAGGTCATATTTTAAGGTGTTTAAAGGAACTGAACTCTTAATACATTCTTCAAAACCTTCATTCAAGGGAACATAATAGAATAAAAAGTTTGCTGTTGGAAAGCTGGAATTACCATGGAAAGGAAAGTGCTACTACTGAATAAAGTTTTCCCTAGAATAAAGCAAATGAATACATAATTTGAAATCTGACTTGCACCTGAATGAATGAGATAACTTTTGATTTTATTAATCTTTGTCACTTTTAGCCACGTTATGGTCATTGTGTAATATTAAGTGAAGAAAGCAACATGGGCAAGTGGCATGCTGAACCATTTTTCTTATTTCCTTTTGCATTTTTAACTGGTGTAATTTAGACAATAGCCTTGCATTTACTAGGAAGGTGTAATTGCTTGGAATCGTTGAAAAATCACTCTGGTTCAATATAAGAGCCGCTCTTCAATTAAAACAAATGCATTTGTTTTTAAGATTTTTGGAATTGTTGAACCCTTTGGGAACTGGATTAAGTCTAGGAACTTTGTTACCAGAAAAATACATAAAGATCACAAAACCTCCATATTAGTTTAGGAGGAAGAAGACCTTCTGAAAGCCTTACTTGAGAGTTGACAGATTATAAGGACAGACACTTGATTCAAACAGCTACCTCATACAAAAAGCTATCTATTACTGTTTCTGGGTGACTAACATTTCAAATATTGCCTCTGTTGTTATTAAGGCTTCAAAGACCATGATGAGCTTATAACTATAACCAACCTCTTACTATCCTCAAGTGGCACTGAAAGTTTAAATAATAATAATAATAACAAAATAATAATAAAATCATTCCTAAATATTATTAACTAATGCTATTTTATAATTTATAATAATAAATTAGCAAAGCTTCCTGTGAAAGAAGACCCATGTCCACCAGTGTGGCCAGTCTCTCTGTCAGCCTCTCTCTGCTCTTCTCTTTAATTCATGAGATGGCCCACATTCATTCTTTGAATTTGTACCTCTGTTCCTCTGTTTTCTCTTACATAAACCTGTGTCTTTTTTCTTGTTTTGAAAATTATTCTCCAGCTAACATCCATGGCATGACTCATATTAAAAGTTCTCTAAAATTAACAGTTTTTACTTTCACCAGTTGTGTGAGATAAAAAGTCCATTTTACTATATGAATAACTCCACAGTATGAGTTTTTCAATTGAAAATAAGCTATACTGTCATCTTCTGAAAGACTTCTTATACATTAAGACTAACATCAGAGACCCTAAGTCAAAAGTAATTCATAGAAGCCACAGAAAATAGATTTTGTAACAATTACATGACAAATGAAAATCAAGTTTTATATGACTACTTTTTCAGAATACTTCTGTCAAATTAAAAAATTATAGTAGACAAAGTTATATAGACTAGGGAGACTTTATTCCAAGTTATTGAAATAGGTGACAGAGGCCAGAACTGAGTCTGAACTCGACTGAAATAAAAGAAAAAGTTCAGAAGATTTTATGCAGTTGAGTAACTTAATGGAAATGTCCGGGAGGATGATAGAGGGGAAGCCGATCCCTTGGAAATGACTTGGATTACATTCCTAAGTATATCAGTAATTTTTACAAAAACTAGACTATCTGTGTTTGCCATTAAAATTAGGCTTCTACCCACCCAAAGAGACTGGAGCACTGGTGTCCTATCTCCTACATATGTACATTTAAAAGCGATGGTTCTCAGGTCTTTGGGGATAACGTCTCTAGGTTCTAAATTGGCAAGATGACTTTATAAAGGTTTATAGCTCAAACAAACAGAGAAATAATTCAGAATGACAAATTAATGTAAATGTTCTAAGAAAAGGGAAGTTACTGGGGCTACAATCAGGACAAAGCATGTGTAAAGATTAGTCAAATTAAGGAAAATATTGAAGCCCTCCTGATCTCCAGCAATAAGAGCTTAGGGCACAATCTTAGGTTAATAATTTAAAAAATTAAGCCAAACTAAGGAAGCATTTAGATTTCCAATGGAAGAATGTGATGCCATTTAAATATATGTTAGGTATAGATGTGCTTTCTTAACTATCACCTTTATCTGGGAGGCTCTGCTGCAGGATGGCATAGAAACTAAATTTTTTTCTAAGGCATTTAAAATATTTTTCTATTTAAATAAAGATAATCAGGCTTTCGGATTCAGAAGTCTGGTCATAAAGGAACATAGGGGAAGAAATTAGCAAGTGCTTCGTTATCTGGATTCTTAAGTTGAGAGGTCTATATGCCAACTGAAGCTTTATTCAGTAAATATTCCAGACACTTTATACTTGTGGAATTTCAATGTCCAGGCAGACTATAGTTACACAATGAGGTTTCTCTTGTCTAACAAATATATTTCTGAGCTCCAAATTGCACCCTAAGCATTTTAATAGGATAGGTCTGCAATTTCAAAATGAACACATCACAGATTCTGTTCTCATGTAGTATAAGATTTATAGAGTTGATAAGATATGCAAAGAAGTGTATTCACGAAGCAGATGAGGTACAGATCCTCTAAATGGATATGTATTTGTTTATAAGTTTAACATTTTAACAATCTATTTTTCTTATTGCCATTTCTCCTTTTTCCTATTTAACTCATTAACTTTCCTTTCACTTTTCCTGTGTACATCAGCAAGTTTCATAGTAATTGCTTTTTCTGTGAATATTCTATTGCTCCTCTCCTCAAGGGAAAACATGCTGTTGTCTATTCATATATTTTTTTGTCTTTTCCTTCAGTTAATTTACTCGGCTTTAGCTACTATTCACTCTCAAGGTGAACTTGCTGCATTCAGAATATTTACTCATTATTAAAAAGTGACACTGCACAATGTTCAAATTCTCTAGGTTATAAAAGACACAGATATTGCACTGTTATGATGTAAATTTATTATGTCCTATGGCAAAAGCGCATGCTTTCTTTATCCCCGAAGAAGATTGCTGTCAGTGTTTTGTGTTTTTTTTTTTTTTTTTTCCTGAAATACTTGCAACATTTGGTCCATATCAAAATATGCAAAAGTAAAATCTTCTGCTATTGTACTTTTCATTTTTATTTTCCATAATAGCTTCAAATAACAACACAAAATCATATTAATTTATAGTTTAAGAATATCAAATTGTCATCATAGTTACGTTCATTCTATCACGATCATTATGAAATCCATTGTAATATATACAATGTGAAACTATTTTACTATTACTATAAAACCTATTTAAAATTACAGACAACCCACACGTTATGTGAGACCTCAGAACTCTTTAGGCAGGAGGAGACTTCATCAGTTTCCAGGTATGATGAAGTGGAAGTAGATTTCATTTCTAGATTCAGGGAGAGCTAAGAGGAGTCAGCCTGGTTCTTCCCGTGCTGAGCAGGTTAAATTGGCTGCAACTGTGCTAATCATAAGCCTGCCTAAGGGGGAGTGATAGAAATAAGTGAAAGAGGTCACTTTTCTTTTCTTCTTCTTTTTTTTTTCTTGACAGATAAAATGTGACACTGGCTCCCTCCAAACATAAAGGAAAGGATCAAGCTGAAAAAGCACCTGTTGGAATGTTGTTTATCTTTGCAGGTCAAAACTTTTGAAAAAATCTCTCATAATGGGGAAAATAAACTAAAATTACACGTACTAACAATTTTTCTACTAGTATTTAGGTTGAACGCATCCCTGCTAGCAACAATTCATGAACTTCAAGTTAAAGCTTTCCTCACATGAGAAAGCAAAATGTTAGAAAAAGAAATGTTGCATGTTCTACTCCATATCTAGATCTCGATTAAGACTATAAAAAGAAACCAGCAGATAAAAGGGACTTTCTTAGAAGGGATTGCACTGTACCACAGTCATTTGGTGGTTTTGATGACAGTTGTTAGTAATTTCTTTTTACAATGCCTAAATTAATTTCTTTGCAAAATAATTCAGCTAAAATACCACTTAAAATCAGAATGTTATTTGAAATTACCTCCGCTTTAAACTATTTTGTTTGCTAGATTTTAAGAATTCGATGTGCAAAATCATTTCCATCAACCTCAGCTAGGAATTACACTGTCCTTGGCTAAGCCATCCCAGTTGCCCTTCTATACGAGAGGAATTAGATTACAAATCACATATGCTTGTTTCATGCATGCATTAGGCAGAGAGGCCACCTGCTTATTTCCAAAATATCCAGAGAAAGTTTCTTTAAGCATATTTACAAGCCATTATTAATGTGTTAGTATTGGAAAAAAGAAGTGGATATGTGCAGAAGGTCATATGTGCTAAGAAATTAATACAGAATTAAAATTACCTTTTTGGGTAAGATCTATAGACAAATCAAGTACGCACAAATTCCAGAAAAGAAACAACCTTACAGTAAAATAATTAAATAATAATATAACCTACTTGGTCAGTCATGTTAAGGAGAAACATTAAATATTAAATGAAAACATCACAGGAGAATGGAAATTCTCATGATCAAAGCATATTCTGATGCAGATGCTATTAGTGATCTTTTAATATGTGACACTAATTATTTTGGCACTAAGAAACTGGCTCGCTCAAAAATAAAAGCTTACTTTTCCTCAGGGACACGAACTCAGCAGAGAGGAGTTCAGCAATGGCTGAGTGACAGGATGTGTCAAAATGTTAGACATTGAAATTGGAGTAAGAATGTAAGAGAGGGCGATGGCCAATCCCTGTGATTTTGTGTCCATTAAATGATATTTGGTATGAGAGTTGACATCCAAGTCTTCACAAATCACGTATGACACACCAAAATATCTTCATGAAATAATGAATTACAGCACCCTCTATCAGAACAGTGTTCCCCAACATCTTTTTATTAGAAATTTCTCCCATTCTAGGAACCTTACTGAATATTTTATTCCAAATCATTGTCCTCTGTAAAATTTTGATAACACACATAAACTGCGTATCTGTCTACCCATTGTATGCACATCTATGCTTTATATACAACAAGTGGTATTTTTCACACATCTACCTCATAGCTAAGTTTTAGCCAGTCCCTGGGAGGTAATGCAACCATTCATTTCAAAAGTCTTCTTGACCAGGTGTGGTGGTGCACTTTTGTAATTCCAGTATGTGGGAGGCTGAAAGGGGAGGATCAGAAGTGAGGACAGCCTGAGCAAATAGTGAGACACTCATCAACCTAGGGAGACTCTTCAAAATAAAAATAAAATAGGACTGGGAGTGTAAAATTATCATAAAATAATTATTTTTCCTTAAATTCTAGGTAATTGCTCTTCCATTCACTTTTTATTACCTAAGGTTCACTTTCAGTAAAAATATATTTTACAAATAAAATTTCTAACCAAATGCAAATAGTTATTTCTGTAGAATTAATACATTGTGTTAATATAATACATCTATTTTTGAACACTTTACTCATTCTACATTTAGTATACAATTCATGTTTTGCAATCCTCTACCCAAAGGCATTCTTTTGTATTGAAACTTGCTAATTTTATACCTGTAGCCTGGGGTCTGGATAAAGTGTGTTTTTTGTTGTTGTTGTTGTTTGTTTGTTTGTTTGTTTGTTTTGTGGCTATTAAACACACTTACCTGAAAATCCCTGGCATACCTTCAAAAAAGGTACACAGTTCTCCTTTCATTAAAAAACATCACTACTGAGAATTGCTTTGGCTATTCTGGGTCTTTTTTTTCTGAATGAAATTTAGGACTTTTTTTCTAGCTCTGTGAAATATGGCATTGGTATTTTGATAGGGATTATATTGATTCTGTAGATCAATTTTGGAAGGAAGATCATTTTGATGCTATTTATTCTGCCTATCCTAGAGCATGGGAGATCTTTCCATCTTATAATATCTTCTTCAATTTCTTTCTTTAGTGTTTTATAATTTTCATTGTCGAGGTTTTTGACCTTCTTGGCTAGATTTATTCCTAGGTATTTTATTGTCTTTTAGGTTGTTCTGAGTGTCATTGTTTTCTGGATTTCTTTTTCAGTGATTTCATGGTTGGCATAGAGAAAAATTACTGAATTTTTTAGATTGATTTTATATACCACTACTTGGCTGAATTTGTTAATCAGTTCTAGAAGTCTTTTGGTTGAGTTTTTCGGGACTTCTAAGCATAGAAGCTTGTCATGCAAATAAGGCTAATTTCAGTTTTTCTTTCCTTATTTGTATTCCTTTGATTTCCTTCTCTTGCCTTTTTGCTTTGGCTAGAGTCTTGAGGAATATATTGAAAAAGAATGGTGATAATAGTATTGTTATCTTACTCCCGATTTTAAAGGGAACTCGCAATTTTTCTCCATCCAATACAACATTGGCTTTGGACTTATTGTATATCGGCCTTATGATGCTGAGTTAAGTTCCTTTTATTCTGATTTTCTGCTTTGTTTTTTAAATATGAAAGAGTATTGGATTTTGTTAAATGCTTTTTCAGCATCTATTGACTGATCATATGTGTTTGGCACAAAAATAGACGCATAGATAAATGTAACAGAAGAGAAGATACAGAAACAAATCCACAGACTTACAATTGATTTTCAACAAAGATGCCAAAAACATATGTTGGAGAAAAGACACCCTTTTCAACAAATGGTATTGGAAAAACTGGTATTGGAAAACCTCTTGTCCTGCACAAGAGTGAACTCCAGATGAATCAAAACTCTAGAAATTAGAGAATTTGAAATTACTAGAAGAGGGCATTGGATCAACACTCCAACATATAGGCACTTGTAGAAACTTTCTCAGTAAGATTATAAAAGATTGGGATATCAAAACATGAATTAATAAATGGGATGGCATTAAAATAAAAAAGTTTCTCTGCATCAAAGGAAATAATCAAGAGTCTAACAAGAGAGTCTACAAGATAAAAGAAGTTGTTTATTATATATTCCTCTGATAGAGGACTAATATCTAGTATACAAAATACTTAAAAGACTTAACACTAAAAATCAAATAACCCAGTCAAGAAATGGACAAGTGAACTAAGTAGACATTTCATAAAGAATAAATTCAAATGCTCAATAAATATATAAAAATTGTTCTACATCCCTTAGCAATCAGGGAGATGCAAATCAATACTACAGTGAGATTCCATCTAACCCCAATCTGAATGGCAATCATCAATAAGTCAAAGAAATAGAAACTTATACACTGTTGGTGGGTTTATAAATTAGTATAGCAGCTATGGATATTAGTGTGGAGATTCTTCAGAAAACTAGAAATGGATCCACCATATGATTCAGTTATACTACTCCTGGGTATCTTTCCAAAGGGACTGAAATCAGATTATATTAATACAAACATATCTGTGTGTATAGCAATTCAATTCATAATAGCCAAATTATGGAACTAACCTAGGTGTTAATCAACAAATGATTGGATTGGAAAACTATAGAATATACACACAATGGTATTCTACTCAGCAATAGAGAAGAACAAAATAATGTTATTTTCAGAAAAATGGATGCACCTGGAGAACATTATGTTACGTGAGATTAGCCAGTAAGAGAAGTTGAAGGTTCATTTATTTTCTCTCATATGTGGAAGTTACAAGTAATGGGGATAGTAGAGGGTCTTCAGATAATGAAAGATTAACCCAACTGGAGTGATGGAGGTGATCTAGGGGACTGTGTGGGTATAGAGAGAGAATCAGTGAAGGAAATGTTCCCATTGATGCCATGTGTATATTTTAGAATACCAATGTCAATCTCAATATCAGGTATAGGGAAGAGGTGGAGTGGAGTGGGAGATGGTGGAAAATTCACCAAGTGTTGCATGCACGTATGTCATTATCACTATGAAATGCATTATGATGTGAGACTATAATACACCAATAAAAGTGTTTAAAATTTGTAAAAATTTCATTCATGTTAAATTTCCTTCCTCAGCTTATCTACCACTTCAACTTTCTCATTATCTATTTACTGGAGGCTTATAATCCCTATATTTGTCTTGATCTCTTGTATTTATTTCTTCCTTATCATTTAAACAATTTCTGAGTTGTATCAGATCTAATCCTCCCATATTTACAGTGTTGATTTTTTCTAGTCTTGCTTTTCTGTGCAAGTTTCCCACAAGAACTCAGTCATCTTCAACATGTCTTAGATGATTTCACTGAGGAGACAGAAGTTGATTAGTATGATTCCTCACCTATAAAATGACTATGATTTCTCAAGAAATAATGTTAAACCTTTTAACTGAACATACCTGATCTGGTTCTCTAATTAGCAAATTTTTGCAATTACTGTACTTTCTCGGGCTTTGTGTATGACTTTCAATTCTCAAGAAAACCTCTTCAGCCTTTCAGAAGTAGTATATGTCCATTCTTCTATAAAAATTTATTTTACTGAAGTTTGCTTCCCAAGGCCAATTTACTATTTAGCAGTGACATCCTCTATAAAACTCATAACACAAAAAATTTTATACCTTCCGCTTAATCATAGTTGACAGCAAGAATAATTTAATGAATTTTAATTAAATTCATTGGTATGAGTACATATACACTTGCACATGAATGCATTAGTCAATTAATTATTAATTATTGATAACTGAATGAAAAAGGTGAGGAATAAACCCAGAATAAACTCACCAAGACAAAACAGGCAACAAAAGGCCACTAAGTGCTTTCAAATAAAATTATCTATATGACAATAAAAGTCAGCAGGGTGTGGTGGTGCATGTCTATAATTCCAGTATTTGAGAAGCTGAGACAGTAGGATCAAAGTTTCATGGCCAGCTTTAGCAACTTAGCCAAGCCCTGCATAGTTTAGTGAGACCCTGATTCAAAATGTGAGAATATAATCAGAATTTTTCTATCAAAGGAATAGCTTGACTTAAACTCCCTTTCACAAAACCACCAATTTGTAATCTTGTGTGTAAATATTGTTAGTTTCCATCTCCTGAGAACTGCAAGTGCAAACCCCTCCCCAGGCATACCCTTCAGCCCATGGCATAAAAATCATGTGGCTACAGTCCCACCAATAGGAGTATGGCTCAGGAGTCTCATGCTGAAAGTAAAATACCAAGCAGTTTTCTGCTATGTTATTTTTGCCCACTTAACTTTACTGGTGGCAATATCTCTTTTTGCAAAAAGTAAAATCATCTTTCTGAGCCACTTTTAAATGTGTGTCTTTTCTCATGATGCCATGGAAATTTACTTCTAACCAAGACAAACAGTAAAATAACGCTGGGTGTGTATCTGGAGGTAGAATGGCCCTGGATTCAATACCTATTAATGAGAAAGAGAGAGAGAGAAAGAGAGGGAGGGGAGGGAGGATAGGTGAGAAAATAAATAAAATAAGATAAAATGAAATGAAATAAAACAAAAGTCAAGGTATCTCTTTACACATAAATATAACTTCTGGGCCTTCAAAAGAAAAAGCAATGCCTATATATTTTAGTCAGTGATTAGCTAATCATGTTTCATGATGAGGGACATCATAACCTTTTAAGAGTTTCAACACTAAGACAATGAGCCACTTCACAACATTTAGGAAGGTGTTTGCCACTTTTCTGGATTTTTTATGATATGATTACTACTCATTGACATAAGTTTCTTTTAAAAAAGTGAAATTTCCCAAAGATGTACTTGAAGTATTCAAGTAAAATCAAAGTATTGTCTATTTTATACAGTTAATTTTAGCGTCTCATGTCATGTCAAAGATAAATGAGCTAATTTTTTTGTAAAATCTATTATTAATCCTACCAATTATACATAGAATAAGAAAATGTCTGATATCATACATTATATATTTAAATTAGGATAAGTAAGTAACTACTTCAACTAAAACCTAATGTTTAAAAAAATGTCATTGAGTTCTTGGACCCAAGGATTCCTTTTTTCCTCCTAAAGTCTGTCTTAAACTATATTTTCTATGTAAGACTCATAATGATAATTATGAGATGTTTTGAATTTTCTTTTTTTTTAATTAATTGATTTATTTTTTTTAGCATGGCTTTTTATACATTTCTTGGGTACAACATGGTTAATCACACATTTTTGTTGGGTACAAGCTAGTACAGGTAAAGACATCCATGCACATATTTCTCATTAACCCTTCCCCAATTCCCACCCACCCTCCCCCTATCTCCTGGTCAGTTTAGTGATTGACTTTGACGTGATCTTGTAAGTACATCATGCTCATTAGGGTGTCCCCCCTCCTCCCATTAACTTCCATTAAGTCAAATTTTTTGTTCACCTAAGAATTCTCCTTCACCTGGAGTCCCTCTTATGTCCCATTTTCTCCCTAGCTTCCACATATTAGGGAGAGCATTTGATTTTTAACTTTTTGTGACTGACTAATCTCACTTAACATAATGTTTTCCAGTTCCCTCTATTTCCTTGCAAATAACATGATTTTGTTCTTCTTTATGGCTGAGTAAAATTCCATTGTGTACATATCCCATAGTTTTGTA
>PVLC010017523.1:0-33737 GCA_004027655.1 Graphiurus murinus
CAGAGTGGTATTATAGTCTTTGGCCAGCGTAATTAGGGGAAGCCTAACTGAGAAGCTAAACTTTTAAGTAAAGACTCATAGAAGTGTAGAAATGGGCCATGTAGCTATCTCAGAAAGAGGATTCTAGACAGATGAAACAGATCCTGAGGTGAGGACAAAACTGATGGGAAAAAAACAAAGGATAGCAAGGAGCCATTGGGAGGTGAAGTCAGAATGGAGGTAGATCATTTAGGATTTTTGTTATTGCTATGGGGAACTGTTGGAACATTTGGAACAGAGGAGTGACTTAATGTTATTTTTAGCAAAAAAAGAGCTCCAGTTGCTGATGGTGATTAGACAGAAAGTGGGATAGGGTGCCCAGCTAGGAGGTTATTGCACTAATGTGGGTGAGGTACAACGGTGGTGTGTGGACTGACCAGGGGTAGCAGCAGTACTGGTGAGAAGCAGTGGAATTCTGCATATCGTTCAAAGCTCCAGTTGACAAGATTGCTAATCGATCAACAATGGATTGTGAAAGGAAAGGTGGTGTCAAAGATAACACTGAACTTTTCAGCCTGAGTCATCCTTTACTGAGATGAGGAGGGCTGGGGAGAAGGGGTTTGGGCTATGATAATCAGGAGTTTGGCTTTGGATCCTCAAATCTAAGATGCCCATAGCCATCCAAGTGGAGGTCAGGTGGAGCTGAGTTATTAGCCTATGGATGGAATTTAAATAAGAGCTTGGCTGATATTTTCAAGCAAGAGAGGGATGGAAGAGAACAGGTCCAAAGATAGCCCTGAGGACCCCATGGGTGGTTGATGTATCCGAATCTGGGAAGACAGCCTCCTACATGTTTATGTACTAAAGCCCACTGAGATCACAGTGGTCTTCTTGGCAGCTTAACCATATAGTGGGTTGTATTGAGCTTTCTGTTTCTGACTTTCCCACCCCTGCCTTCTGAGTACTTCTCCTGTGCGCTACTGTTAAACTGTGAACTCCTCCTTCTCCCTCTTCCTCCACCTCTGTGTTGTATCCATTGTGCAGAGGCGGATAAACCTCCACAGAAAGCTGGTATGAATATTGAGAATGATGATACCACACTTACATATCAAGAGGGTATAGAAAGTTTATGACTTACAGTATGGAGGTCTCTGAAGAGGTCAGGGTAGGCTTCTTAAGCAAACCTGAAATGACTCGAGAGAGAACTGAAAGGGGTTTTTATTGTGGTTGGCGGCTGGAGCTGGGTGAGGGTGCCCATTTATGGGTGTGACCTTGCATAGCAGGAGTCCAAGAAAGGAACACCTAGGCCTGGTTAGCTGCTTGCTCGGATGTGGGGCAGAAGTGGAAGAATGAGGATTAAATTGTGTCAGTAGTCAAACACCCCAAAATGGAGTCAGAATCCTTATTATATCCTGTTTGTTTACCATTAATACTTTGGACTCAAGTTCAGGATCATTCCTTTACCCTCATTATAAAATTCAGCCCATTATACCCTGACACCAAAATCTTGGATCTTGATCCTGTGAAATAGTGTTTTTCCAAAATCACCAAGACATTTATCATGGGGAAAATGCAATGATTGGAACCTAAAAATTTGTAATGAGTGATAAAAATATTGAATATTACAAAGTTAAGAAGAAAACACCATATCTATTTTCTCCAGGTTGGCATAACCATCCTTTGAAGGTAAACAATCACTAATTCACCAAATTAAACTAGCACTCAAGCTGAGTTACTCTAGATTGTCTCAAAGTTCATGAACATCCAGTATTTTTCTGCACAGTAGGATGATCATAGTTAACAATGGAGATTTTAAAATAGCTAAAAGAGAGGATTTTAAATGTTCTCACTACACGGAAAATATTAAACATTTGAGGTGATAGAAATACTAGTTGCCCTGATTTGGTCATTATACAATATATACATGCAATTAAACATTACATAGTGCCCCGTAAATCTGAGTTGTTATTTGTCTATTATAAATTAAAACAGTTCATAAACACAATGTGAATATCCTTGCATAAGCCCAGATGACCTTCCAATTAGTAATAGAATCAAAGGAGGAAATGCTGTTATATTTGCTTTTTGGTCATCCACTTGTAATGCTGCTAGGAATCAATCCGAATTCACCTCCTTGTAACTTTTTCAGTGGTTCATGTATTTCTGGTCAAATACTTCTTTTAGTACCCAGAGTTCTCAAGCCACAGATGATGATGATGATTTGGTATTGGGGACTGAACCTGGGGCATCCTACCTCTGAGCTACACCCTAGCCTTATTTTCCTAATTTTTATATTGAAACAGGATCTTGTTGCTGAGGGCCTCATTAAGTTGCTAAGGCTGGGTTGAACCTGTGTTCCTCCTAGTACTGGGATTACAGGTGTGAGCCACTGACAATGGCTAGTACATTATTTTTATACTATGCTTTGTAATTCTTCATGACTGAGAGACATGACTTCTTTTGGAGCAGATAGATACTGACCAATGAAGTCTTTACTCTCATTAAGCTTTGATTGCTTCCTAATAGTGTTTAGCTTGAATTTTGGAGGTTGAACACCATTATCTTCATGTCATTACTCTATTAGCTCAATGTCATGGCCTTCTCTTGCTACCAATAAAACCTTAAGTTACTTTTGTATTTAAAAAAATTTTCCCCAAATCTCAGCTCATTTGTGACTTGGTCTCTCTGATCTGAATCTTACTAGCCTTCCCACACTTATATTCAATTAATTTGCACATTCATTCAACAATACTTTTTGACTATTTTCTATGTTCTTGGCACGATATTAGTAAGAGGATGAATAAAAAAGACATGAATACTTTTTGATTGTATTTTTCTTATTAAAATATCTGTAGCTATGTTGTTGATTTTTTTTAGTTTTCTTTTCCCTTTGCTTCTCATTTTATCATTTGCAATTGCATTTTTGAGAACATCATAACACTTTTGAGTCATAATCTCTTTAGGAGACTCAGGCTATGAATAATGCATATCTTTTCTCTTAACATTTTGCAGATATTGATCTAATCTGGTGTGTACAATTCATGATGTCCAGCTTTCTTTTCCTTGGAAAAAGTAAAATGCAAGATAATATGATCACTTTCTTTTAAAGTTCACATATTTGCACTTCATCAATCAATTTTTCTTTTTGTCAGAAGTAGGTCCAGGGAGCCAGGCATAGTGGCAGATGCCTGTAATTCCAGTAGTTGGGAAACTGAGACAGAAGGATTGAAGGTTTGAGGCTAGCTTCAGCAACTTAGCAAGAGCCTCAGCAATTTAGTGAGACCCTGTTTGAAAATGAAAAATAAAATAGGGTTGGGGGTGTAGCTAAACCAGGCATGGTGGCACACACCTATAATCTCAGTACTTGGGAGGCTAGCAGGTTCAAGACCAGCCTCAGCAACTCAGTGAGACTGTCAGTAAGCAACCTAGCGAGACTCTGTTTAACAATAGAAAGTAAAAATAGGGCTGGGGGGTGTAGCGCAGAGGTAGAATGCCCCTGAGTTCATTCTCCAATCCCATAAAAAAAAAAAAAAAAAAAAAAAAAGAAGTATGTCCAATATGGTTGTTTCCAATGGGCTGCTTTCCTGCCTTTTTAGAGATTAAATTGCCATTGATATTTAAGAATCTATTACATCGTTGGCTCTCAGCCAATTAAAATGCTGAGCCAATTCATGGCTGGTTGAAGTTTTTTGCACTGCTGATAAGAACAGGAGCCTCCCCTGTCTGATTCACCACTAATTCCTGCTCCATGATGGACATGCCATAATAGCCAGTGATACTATCGCGTGCTCAATGCTTTCTAGTGCACTTTGTCTTCAGGAAATGGAGATTTCTATGCAGATATGAATCTTCTCAACTTTTGGCACTACTCTGCTTCTCCTCTTCAAAGTCTGTCTCATTTGAGTAAGACAAATCTCTGCATTTTCCGGTTCTAATTTAGAAGGCGATCACATCACATCCCAGAGAGTCATTGTTTTATTTCTCATTTATTCAACAAATATTTATTGAGTACCTTTTTAAGGACGTCAAATGTTATGATATTAAACATTATGGCGATAGAGCATTAACTGTATGCTAGACACTTTCTAAAGCATTTTTTACTTGAAATCACTAATTTATCTTACTAATCTGAGTGTGTCATCCCTAAAGAAAAGGGGGAAAGTAAAACACCATGCATTGGAATGCTGCCTTTCTGGTCCCCAAAACCTAGCCAAGTTAAGGGAACAATGAGTGTGAGTCTAAGCTGGAATGTCCAGATAAATCTTACCTTCAGTAATATTCTCTTATGTATGCTGGGAGATAGGGTTAGTGTTAGGTGGAGATAGCTACTTTCTTGCCTGGACACCAGCACAGTTGCTCCTTGGGGTGCTGGTCAGACAAACAGGTGCTGATGACATCATCCCTGCTTCTGCAGCCTAACACAGACAGCCCTCCCCGGCGGTGTCTGCTGTGGAACCGAGGGCACAGTGAAGAGAACACATGTCAGTCATCCAGCCGGCCACCACTGGATGAAGAGCCTTGAGGAAAAGAAGGCGCTGCTTGGTGAAGCACTTGAGGTACTCTCTGTTCAGTCTGTCTCCACTGAACTCCTCTCCGAGCAGTCAGCCATCTCTTGTGAGCCTTCCCCGATAATTTCCATGACTCACATGCTGTCACCGGGCACTTTCTTTGACCTTTCTGCAACTGACCCCACTGCTCTGGCACAACTGGGCTGTGAATGTGACACTGAGACACAAAGATATTAACAGAGTTTTACAAGGTTGAAATTTGAAATGGAAGAGGGTGATAATATTCCAGACATGGGAAATCTAGCAATGGATGAAATGCATGGAATCCTTTCAGGGAATTTATCCAGGGAGTAAAGGAAATGGCAAATGAATACACAAGATGACTTTAGATGATGTGTGCTTTGAGAAACAGAAACTTGGGAGTAGGTAGAGTGGCTGGGCAGATTATTTCTCTGGGGAGAAGTAACCTTCAGGGGAGGGATCTCTGGGGGGGTGCACTTTGGGAATCATTAGGGTACTTTCAGGAGCAAGTAGAACACTGAACATAAAATAGTTTAAATCATAGGGAAATTAGTTATCTTACATAAGAAGAAGGGCTCTAGGATGGGTTTGTTTAGAAGCTACAGATGTGAGGGACATGGCTTGTCACTTGCTGTCTTAGCACCTGGACGTGGACAGGCTGCCTCCTCGGGTGCAGGGTGGCTGCGTTGCCATCACACACTGGATGCTTGCACAACTCAGGCAAAGTCCTTAGGCAATAAGAGTGTCTTCCATTAGTTAGTTTCTTATCAGATTTTTTTCCCCAGCAGACTTTATACTATTAGCCACCATAGTGTTACCTGCATGGGGAATAAATTGTCATGATTGGTAATCCCAGTACTTGGGAGGCTGATACAGGAGGATTGCAGGTTTGCTGCCAGTCTCAGCAACTTGGCAAAACCCTCCGCAACTTAGTGAGACCTGTTTTAAAATAAAACAAAATATGGCTGGGATGTGCAGCTCAGAGGTAGCATGCCCCTGGATTCAATCCCCAGTACCACACACACCACACACACATATACACACGCAAAAAAAAAAAAAAAAAGAAAAAGAAAAAGGAAAAGAAAGGTGGGCATGGTGGCGAACACTTATAATCCCAGTACTTGGAAGGCTGAGACAGAAGGATTGCAGATTCGTGGCTAGCCTCAGCTATTTAGTCAGGCCCTTTGCAACTTAGTGAGACCCTATTTCAAAATAAAGAGTAAAAAAAAAAAAATAGGGCTGGGGGTGTAGCTCAGAGGTGGAATGCCCCTGGGTTCAATTCTCAGTACTGCAAGAAAAAACAAAAAAAGAAAGAAATTTCCATGGTTTGACTAGAGTCTAAGTCTAAACTACTTAAGATTCAGTCCTCAGAGTTTGGGATTGGATCAATTTTCTCCAGTATAAGAACAAAAAGTGAAGGTTAAACAGCCAAATAATTAGGGACAAAAAAAGGGGCAGGTTTGGATAGGCAGCCATTGGTGCCTGTAATAAGCCCAGTCTTGGGTAAAGAGGAGTCAAGCGTGTGCAGAGGCGCAAGCAAGTTCACGCCCTTGAGAGCAGGACCTGGTGTGGTGTGCTCAAGGAATAAAGAGATGTGTGACTGGCTCATAGTCTCCTGGGATCATGGAGGCAGGGGCATGGGAAGAGGTGAGAGGTCAAATATCATAGGGTTTCAGATGGACTCAGAAGCTCAATGCTTGGGTTCAGATTACCTAACTATAGTTTTTTTTTTTTTTAATTCAACTTTGCACAAACTGCCTAGACTGTGACTCAATTTCCCCATTTTTAAAATGTGAATAAATAAAAATGCATAGCTTCGGTGGAATTGTTGAAAGATAAAAACAAAGTAAGACCCAGTGCTATCATTATTATATCAGTGGTTTAGAGTTCAGATCATATGAAGTCTTGTAGGCAACGGTAAGGAAGTTTGATTTTGTTTAAAAATTTCAAAGGCATTAGAATGTTGTATACAGGCAGCGATCTGACATAATTTTAATTTTAATTTATTTTTTGTGTTACTAGGAATTGAACCCAGGGACATCCTACCTCTGAACTACACCCTCAGTCCTTTTATTAATTTTTTGTTTTGAAACAGGGTCTCACTAAATTTCTAAAAGTCTTTCAACTCTGCCGAGGCAGGTCTTGAACCTGAGATCCTGCCGTCTCAGCCTCCCAAGTACTGGGATTACAGGTGTGTGCCAACATGCCTGCCTAGGTTTTTATATGTTCTGTGATTTATAGATTGGAAGATGGGGGAGGGGAAGAGCAGGTGCAGGACAGTTGGTAGGATTCGACCTTAACCTAGGTCAGAGTATTGGGAACAGTGCTAGAGCCAACAGAGTTAACAAATTATACTTGAGTTCTAAGAGAAATAAGAGATGCTGAATGTTTGACTTGGAAAACTGGGAAAATGGTTCTGCTCTTTACTGAGACAGCAAAGATCCCTGTAGGATCCATAAAGCCATCAAAGGGGTCTATGGAACAAAACCTCTAAGAACCATGCTTTAAAATTCTTTGTCCATGCATCTGTTTCTCCACATTTCCAAGGAGAGTTTTCCTTTTATCCTTTCTATATTCTGGGCAACTCACTTTCTCTCCACTTACACACTTGATCTGGTAAGAGATAAAACGATCTGTGAAGATGATCTTTGTCAAACTGGTTTGCCACAGAGCAGAAGTGAGAACATAATGAATTTAGCACTGGCTGGTTGAATATGTCCCAAAGCTTTCAAAGCCCAGCTGTTCAGGTTTACTGAGCCTCATGAAAAGTGATTTGTAGTTATTTTCATTTTTATTTCTCCTACCCTTTACTTCCAGCTGTTAGAGCCTAATTTTTCCTGTAGGTGGAAAGTAACTTTAATTTCTTTTGTTCTCAGAGTCAAGTTGAAAAACAGACAGAATAGCCATTTCAGTGTAGTCCTGTCCTCGGTCTTGATCCAGATGGCCTTCAATGGTGGGCAGACAAATGCCCCTCCACATGTTCCTGACAAGGTCCCATGAGGATATTTCTATATAGGCATCCATCTGAGTACTTTGCATGGATTTTTCTCACATGTTTTACTGAAGATCAATAGCATTATCAAAAGAGAACTCATAAAGTTTTTCTGCAGATGACTTGAACCTTGTGTTTTGATGGCAATAACAAAAGCAAAAACTTACAAATTATGGATTTTTATTGGCAAGCATCACTCTAGTGATGCTTGGGTCAACAAGTACTGTAACTCAGAGCACAAATAGGAGGATGGTCGAATGGATGGATGGATAGATGGATGGATGGATGGATGAATAGATAGCTGCTTGATATACCACCAGATAATATTGACAAGCCATTAGTATTTGGGCATTTATTTTTCCAATAGCGCTGACGAAGTGAACTGATTTTACTGTTCTTTTGACTTTTTTCCCTTATGGTAAAATTTACTATATTAGAAGAAACATTTTTATTGCAAAATATAGAAATCCAACTTGCACTGGTTTTGGTATAAAATCTGCTTGAGAATAGAAATAATTGAAGAAAATTTTACAAGACATTGAACAAAGCAGTTCTGGGAGTCTTAGAAACAGGGACTGATGTTTGAACAATGCAAGGACTCTTTCTTTCTATCTCCATTCCCCTCTCTCTCTTTTCTCCTCTCATCTCTCATCTCTCTCCTCCCTCCCTCCCTCCTTTGGTCTTGCCTCTTTCTCTTCTCTCTCTTTTTCCTTTTCTCTTCAAAACAAGACACTTACTTCCACTGACAGCTTTGAGGCTGTATCTTTCCAGTTCTAGCATAAGAAAGGAAAGGCTTCAGCCAGGTGTGGTGGCTCACGTTTGTAATCCAAGTACTTTGGAGGCTGAGACAGGAGGATCCGGGTTTGCGGCCAGCTTCAGCTACTTAGTGAGGCACTCCACAACTTAGTGAGACCCTGTTTCCAAATAAATAATAAAAAAATAGTGCTGGGGGTATAGCTCAGAGGTAGAGTGCCCTTGAGTTCAATCCCCTCAAAAAAAAAAAAAAAAAAAGGAAAGTTTTGTGCTTCTTAGAACCACATGGAAAAATCCTTAAAAAAAAAAAAAAAAGAACTGATTGGTCACATTAGGGAAGAAGCCCAACTGTCACCAAAACGCTGTTGTGCAGGGCAGTCATGAACCAGCTCCCAGATCATGAGTCTAGTGAGTAAAGGGGCCATTCCCCAAGAGAGTGGCAGATGCTGTTCCTAGAGAACGAGAAGGGTACTAGATAAAAACAAAACAAAACATTGAAAAAATAAAACAAGTATTCAGTAAAGGAATCCATTTGCAGATGTCCACAAGGAATTAGAGGTTAATTTACCAACTAGGGAATAGAGATTTACAGGCTCAGGAGTAACACACACCTCTCCTGAGTCTTCAGTCTCAGATAGTTAAACTCATTGGGTGATTCCCTTAACAAATTTAGATATCTAATTCAAGATCAGCACTTCTCTAGCAATCAAATCTTGCTGAATTGCCTTGCTTTCCTTATGTCTTTGTTTTAATTTAGAGAACTATTTTTTCATTGTCTATTGTGCTTCAGGGACTTTCTTTTTTGAGAAGTCATCTAGTATATAATGAATCTAAAATGTTTTGGGGGGAGGTTAATTATTCTTTTCTCTATATCTTAATAAATAACTGACAGAGCAGAATTTTTTGAACTATATATATCTGGGAGAAACTTTATTTATTTATTTTTTTTCCCTCTCTTCCCTCTCCTCTCTCCTCTCTCCTCTCTCAGAAACTTTTTTTATAGCTCGTATAATCCTCACATTTTATGGACTCCATGAAATTCAGAGAAGGTAAGTGGTATGCCCAAGGTTCCATCTTTCACCAAAAAAATTCAGCACTAAAAAACCCAAGATGGCCTGGCATTCTCAGTTTTCTGTCTTCTCCATTACATTGTCTTAGAGAAAGGGTGAGAATTCAACAATAAGAACAAATGTGAACATCAAATGGATCATCCAAGTTCACATTGATGAACACGTGTTACCATTAGGACTTGGAATGTAAACACAAAATAAAGTTTTGGTGTGATAAGAACTGAACAAAAGGGAGGTGCCTTGAGCTGACAGATACTTGTCTTTCCAGCAGGTAAGACCTTCAGCATTGAGAATGTTGTGGTCAGCATCATAGAGTTCCCTCTACTTTCAAGCCATGTCCAATCTAATTCTAGTCAGTGTGTGTGTCTGTCTGTCTCTCTGTCTCCCCCCCACCCCCGCCTCCTGGCATGTAGCCCCTCTTTTGCTTTGCTGCCGATGCAGCAGCAGTTCTGGTCCTACTCATTTTCCCTGCTTCCCAAAAGGCCTCCTTCCAACCCATCATCACCATAGCGATCTGTCTCAAATGCAAATGCAGTCGCATCATGCTCCAGCTTAAAATAGTTCAATGCCCACCCTCCAGAAACCAGACAGGGCAATTCATTCCACACACACCGACATTCCTCACTGCCTCTTTTAGGCTCAATTTCTATCAAACCTAGGCCTCGATTTCACATTTTGAACTGACCTCATAATTAAAACTGCAACTCATTAGTTCTATGAAGCCCTATTCATTTTTCTGTAACTAGTTATGCCCAAATATTCATTAAACTGGATCTCTTTTTAATCATACTAGGCCTAAAAAAAATAAGAGGTACAAAGCCACTTAGTAAATAAGTTAATGTTTTATAGACAAAACTAACTGTAAAATATTGCTTTTATATTTTACTCCTTTATTCTCCTGAAACTATATTCATTGTTCTTATAATATTATGAAATAAATGGAATTTGAAATTTGCAATCTGATTTGCAGCTTAGGGGAATACCTTGGCACTTAATGGAAGGCTAAATTTTGACAATGTGGGCAAGGAATGTTTCTTTCTTATTTGGCTTTTGATGCTCTGGGACTACTTAAGTTTTCTGTGTTCTTGGATCTCTTTTTATCATTTCTGTTCCAATTTTGTTTTTTAAAAAGAATGAGTAAAATAAACAAATAAAAATTTCTACTGAGAGGGAAGACAAATAAAGCCTAAAATGTACAGAAACCAATAACTGTTGGAGACCAGGAGTGATTAGGACCATCTGAATTGGAGTTCATTGACTCCCCTATCTGGGAACCTAACAAGTGAAAACTGAGACTTCTCTTCTCCTTAAAAGGAGGATTATTTTGAACTTGTTAGTGAATGTATTACTTGAGATACATGTGAAATCGGAGAAACATATTTTCCTAACTTTACTACTCTCAGATCCCCTTTAAGACAGTAAAAATGCTCCTGAGTAGTTCTTTGAAGGTAAGATAAGGAATCTAGAAGAAAGTGGGCCCAATCAAGTGGAGCTAACTCAGCTCTAGGAAAACAGAATCAGAGGTTAGTAGTAATACAAATTGCAGTGTCTTTAGGGGGAAATTTTCAAGTATGATCAAAGTATAGAACGAGGGTGAACTTGGAGGGTGGGCAAAATGTTTTGACTGTGGACTTACCTAGGTATCAACTTGAAAACACCACATATCAGCTTTTCCTGCAGCAAGACAGATTTTGAGTTCCACCTTCCTGAAATTAATCGCATTGTTCCAGATTGTTTCTGGGACTGGATGAGACTGGGCTGTCATTGTCAAGCGTCAGTAACTTTGAGGGGCAGGAGGCAGAAAATGATGTCCTCATTTCCAATTCATTGGCTTCCAATCTTCTCCATTCCCTGGGCACACAGAGAAACATTATAGAAATGTATTGCATCAGTCCTAATTTATTACTTTCATCATGTTTGTAGTTCAGAAGACAGATGTTGTCTCATAGAGATGGCTTCTGAGCAATTCTTAATTTTAAAGACATTTCCCCTCCTGTGTCATTGGCTTTTGTGAACCTAAATGTCTCCTTGTTATGAGTATCTATCTGTAAGATCAAGACCTTGTCCTCTGACTGTCCACAAGTGTTCTGTTCTCACGACTCCCCCACACCTCAAGGCTCCTGGTATTTATCCTATAGCCCCCTCCCTTTTTCCCACAGGTACGCCCATGTCTCAGCTGTCTGGTATAATATTTTTTCACTCCCCAGAACCTCATATCCCCTCATATGCAGTCAGTTCATATGGCCTGCCCATCTCCCTTCAGGTGCATTCTCATTATTACTTCTTTATTCCTCAGCAATCACCTTGGCCCAAACTCTCTTTGCCTCATCTGTAGTTTATTACAGCCTCCCACAGCTTTTCCTGTCTGCAATCTTTGACTGCCACAAATCATCTGGCATTTTGAAGCAGGCATTTTCCCTAGAGATTTTCTTAAGTCACCAGCTTGCTGGATAATATACAACCTTAGACTGCACTTTTTTGCTAAATTCTTGGCAAACCAGTGATCCCAGCATTCTTGCAAATGAGTAAAGTTGGAGGATCCTTTTTGTTCTGTGACTTGGTTTACCATGAAGCTCTTGCCTGCAAGATCTTGTCTTTGTTTTCTACCCCCAGCCAGGGCTCACTTTCAGCAACTCTTACCACCTGTGAAATTTCATGTGACTCTTCCATTCTTCATTGAGCTCAGAGTTAGCTAACTTGCAGGCCTTAACTTGCAGGCTGTGCTGTTGTGTGTGGTCTACCTTGTTCTACCTGCAATAATCTTACACTATCAGCTATGTTATAAGTTCATTGGTGTCAGATTTCTTGCCTCACCTGTCATTGGTGGTCTCCTTGGTATAGTCTTAAGTATGTATAAAAATTTATGGGCTTAATAAATATGCACTATGTTTGAAAGTACTGCTGGTACATTTTATTTGTCATTCATCATTGTCAAATGCCAGATATTTAAAATCCCCCAAAAGATACTCAGTATAATGTACAGCTGTTCTGAAATCCTTATTTTCTAGGATCTTTTGGGCAGGATTCCAGAGAACAAAATGGCTAAAGAGAGCAGGCACTCTCTTTGTATTTTAATCAACTCTGCGGCAAGCATGCCAAACTAATGTTATTTCCATAATGCTCTTTACAGAGAAAAATTTAGTAGAGATTACTCGATATACAGAGTGTTTAGTGTTATCACTTTTATCCATGCATATCTAGCTATGGTTGAAAATAAATGACCTCGACTTATTACTCTTATTTCAATGCTGATCCTTGGTCACTAGTAGCAGTAGTTGTAGTAGTTGTAATAGTACAAGTAATAGGTATAATTGCATCAGTAGAAGTCACAGATATATCTACTGTTTATGTAGAATTTATTGTGTATCAGGCACCGTGCGAGGTATGCCGCATTGTTTCATTCACCCGTATATAACTCTATGAGGTATTGTTATCCACCATTACGAGTTCAGTACAATTGCTCAAAGAAGCTAATAATTTGTCTAGAGATTGTAGTTACTACTGGTAGATCAGGAAACCATCCTGATCTTTGTCTTATTTTAAAGCTAGAGTCCAGAGTGCTTCATTTAACATAGTGAAATCCATGGAAAAAAAAGTTTACTATAGACTTTTAAAAAGTGTAGTCTTTTGATATATGATTTATCGGGACTTTACCATGTGACTGTATGAGATTAGTTGAATATTAGGTTTTCTGAGGATACTGGTGTATGTGTGGTCTGAATGATCTTGGAGAGTGAATCTGAGCAATTAAGGAGATCCAGAATAAGATAATCAGATCTTTAACCCATCCCCCTTTAATCAGGCATTTATGTTGACCTTTTGAGATATTTATATTCACCTAAACTAGATATATGATATATTTTAGTTCAACTTAATTTTGACTTTTCCAATCATAAGTTTATTCAAAAAATTATATGGAAGTCCTAGACATGGGTGCCATAAATAGTTTAGTGTTTTCTTTCCTTTTCCTCCCTCCCTTCCTTCCTTCCTTTCTCTTATTTATTTGTTTTTTTTTTAGTATATTGACAACTATAACTCTGGAACTCAGGTTTTTAGTCAATCCCAGTAGCAGTTTTATGATTCTTCATTTGTTTAGGATGTCAGAGTATATGCTTTTTGCAGTGTGTCTGCTGTGTATGTTGAAGATGTAATGTGTGAAGCAGGTCCATAGTTGAACCAGTTGCTATCTGAGGAGTCTCAAGTTATTTGTGGTTTGTTTTATAGTCCTATGTGATTTGTTCTTGGCAATGATGATGGAAATTGGAAACATTTAACATATAAACAAAGGAATACTTTGCATTGGCCTTTTGGAAACTTTAAAATTGTTTGCTATTTGCGTAGTGTAGGCGTTTTCTTTTTCATCGGTTCACTGCTTAAGGGTTAAGTGTGGCATAATTGCAGGAATAGTGTTTCTCTGATTTCACCTCTCCTTACTATTGCAAAACTTCCAGTCCTTCTTTAAAAGAGTCTCTAGGTGTCTTAGAAGATTCCAAAGAAATTTCTTGCTCCAGTTATGGTGCCATGATGATGCGGATGGTTCTGGAAAATTTCTGAGAACGTGCCTCTTGCCATTACCAAAACAATAAGTCCCAGTAACCCTAACACTAACACTAAGCCACAGCTGTGGGAAAGGCAGAAGCTGTTCCAGTCTTAAGACACATCATTCAATGCCCTTTGTGGTGCTACATGTCCCATTAGATGGACAGACCTCCTTTCTACCTCTGATACATGCTTCCACATTCAGTTCTGAGCCATTTGTGTTCTTGATGACTTGCAGACACTTTGTTTTGTCACAGTCATTTATCATAGCCAGCGGCCAAGCTCAAGTGCTCTGGGGCTGAGGATATATCTAAGTATGAGTGAGATGTTAGACTTGAAATTGCCCTTTCAGCCTGAGGGTAGATTCCCTCCTAAGGGAGATTTCTGTCTTTCATGTAAATTAAACTCTGGACAACAGGTTCATATCCAGATTTGCCCTTTGTGTTAATGTTCAGTAGTAGCTAATTCTGCATGTTGTTGTCAGTCAAGCATTCCTGGGCCCTGTATGTGCCCTAGCATGAAATGTTTGTGAAATACAGTAGCCCTTATATTCTAGTTACTGCAACAGGAAGTTAAGTGACCTTGGCAATGACTTTCTCTTTTTTTTCCCCTCCCTTTCTTCCTTCCTTCTTTTCTGGTAATCTCCCATTTTTCCCTTACTATCTCCTATCCTTCCTCTTTTCCTTTCTCTCTTCTTCCTACTTCCCTTACTTCTGGATTGACTCAATTTCCTTTTGTGGGATGGTGGTGAGCTTTCAGTATAAGTCAGTTTACTTGCCTCAGCAGGTCAGGCCAGCCTCAGGTCAACAGGAAGTATATTCAAATTCAGGTAAGGGCAGGAAGAACAAGCTAGGTCCGGAATGTGTCACCTTCCATATCTGGAGCATTTTGCCTGGCCCTCATTTGTTGTCACACCTACAAGGTGCAGCAGTATGCATCCAGCCTGGTCCCATCGCACCATCTAATCTCATGCATTGTCACAATGACTCCATGGCAAATTGAGCACTCTTTGGTAAGCAAAATTCTTCCAAGTTCAGAGTATCTGCTCCGATGTCTTCATGGACACCCCTCTAGGAAAGTCTTATGAGTGTCCAAGATATCTTTTTACCCTAGTGGACAATTTTGGAATAGAGTAGCCAGCTCCTTAAAAAGAGTGATGTCACTTAAGCTCTATCTGGATGCAGGGAACTGCCAGGTACTTCCCTCTAGTTTAAGGCCCCCAGCACACATTGTTGCTGTGTTAGAGCTGTTATGCCCCTTACTTTTTGTGGACATCTAGTGATAACTTATACTGTTTTGAATCTGTAAACAGTTCTTCTTCCAAAAAATACTGCCCATGCCCTGCTAGTTCTTATAGATAAATAATGCTTTCCAGTTAATTTGAACTCGTCTTCATTTTCCATCATGGTTAGAATCACACAACATTATGCATTCAGGCTTCTCTCAAGCTATGGTATTGTGATATGCTGCATTGCATCCAATCTTTATTTCTGTCAGAAAATCAGCCTTGGAAATTTGAAGAGTTGAAATTGTGGCATTTTGTGAATATTAATCTACAAATTTAGAATTTTCTTGACAGAGGATTGACTTAACTGAACATTCAGAATTGAGTAATGAGCAAACTTTATGTGCAAAAAGAAACTGTTTATTTATTAAATGTCAACTGGGTGTCAGAGACCTTTCTGGATGCCAGCCTATAGTGGGTAGCAGATCAGCCCTTGTGTTCTTGAAACTTACCGTAGAGTGGGGAAAGATGTTCATTGAGCAGGTGCCCACAAATACAGTATGCCTTGTGATCACAGAGTTGGAGGATCTAACAGAAAATTTTGCTCTTTCACTATGAAATCTTAAGAAAGAAATGATGCAACACATTTAAGATCATTTTAATCAAGGAAACCTTAAAGTATAAATTATTTTTAGATTGAAATACAATGTTCTTCTAGAAAAAGCCCTACTTTTCTTGTAATAATGAATCTACCCTATTGATAAGGAAACACATCAGTGAGTTCAGCTGACTCCAGGCCTAGAAGGGCTGCACAGGTTAATGATGAACACCTAGCAGTGTGCTTGGCAGGAACTAATTTGGCAAGCTACGGGGGTACAGTTACGAAAGTGACAATCACATCATCAACAATAACAGAACATAAAAACCTGAAAAAAGCAAATTAAAAAATCAGTTTATGGAGGGAACTATGGGAAAATAGTGTTTGTAATGATGTGGTGCCCACTTTCACAGTCCACCCTGGCACCTCTCCAAACTGTGCTATTTAGTGAACTCCCAGATGTAATTGAAATGTATAACATGGTCCTTCGAAGACCTATTTGGTACACTATCTTACAATTATCCCAAGACTTAAGAGGAGGTATCTATGTGAGAGTCATTACTCATAACTGGCACAACTCTAAATATTGTTCATCTTATCAATTTAGTCCATTACCATTTACATTAAAGGAAATAATAAAGATTTTACAAAGCTTTCCAAAACAAACAGCCCTGAACATAAGGTATTCAACCCTTTGGACTCTCTAAGGCCTAGGATATCTTGCCACTCAATTGACAAGCTTAGAAGGACCTAGAAATTGACCTCATTCTTGGAAAAGGCAATAACAATCTTGGTGGTAGTCAGGGTTGGGTATGGGAATACACAGGAATAAATGACTTAGAGAAGGTATTATTGTTCAATATACCTAAGATAGTCTTCATAGGTCAGCTTCAGACTCTTCTACAAAGAATATTTAAATATAATACAATATCCACGCAGAGAAAAGAAAATCTATGTCTTCTTTTGGACAAATGCCTGATTAAACAGATGGACTTTTCCTAATGGCATAGACTGCCAACTTATTTGTGTGCTTTGGACCAGAAGACAAAAGATTTGAGAGCTCCACTACTTTATAGAAGACATTTTGTGTTTTATAACTTGTAAATGGAATTCTAGATATTTTCACTAGTATTTTGGAAGAAAAACATCAGTAATGTCAGCAGACTGCAAGGCTGGTAGGACTACACAGATTAATGATCAATGCCTCGGAGAGAAAGCATTTGGCAAGCTACAGGGTACAGGTGTGAATCTGATATGCTAGTAGGGAATTTTTGGGGTAATGTTCAGACAAACTGTAAATATTGTTCATCTTATCAATTTAGTCCATTACCACTTGCATTAAAGGAAATAATAAAGATTTTTCAGGACTTTCCAAAACAAAGAGCCCTGAACATAAGGAAGGCATAATGATGGTATCCTTGTGTAGGTAATTGATATGGTAATTTCAACTCCCAACTCCGTTTATATCTGGAAGAAACAATCATTATCTATTCAATAAAACTTAATGGTCCCATGGTCCAACAGTGCATTTGCCCAAAAGCAACATATCTACTAAATTGACCTCCCCCTTTCTGACCTTGGATCATATGCATTGAAACTGACCCTAATTGTGAAGTTTTTGTGTCCTAGTATGGACCATAGACTGTTAATTTGGTGATCTAAGAAACCTCACACAATGTGTGAATATATTGAATGAGTCATTTTAGATGAGTTAATTGTAAATATTTTTTGTGTGTTTTCTTTCCCCCAGGGCACAAAATGTAAATGCCTGTTTCTGGGAACTTCCCTATTCAACATCCTAGTCCTATAAAAGTATTTAGTGTTATTGTAATTGGCACTGGTTTAGAAGTTAGAATAGAGTCTTGTTTCCAAATCTGTCAATTATTAATTGTGGTCTTGTGGCAAGTTGCTAACCTTTCTGGGTGAATTGACGAATAAACATAATTGGGACTGGACAGACGATTCCACATGGGTAGTAGGGAAAGCAAGATAGAAGAGTGTCCCTGAAGCCCTTCTGGTGGATTATGACTCCATAAGATTGCTGAGTCATGAGCCGGACCTTTCTAGGATATTAATGTCTTGTCGATGCATATTGTGTCAAGTGATGTCAATTAATTTGATGAAGCATCAATCGAAAGCTTGATCTCTGAGAAATGAGACAATTGAAATGGGTGCTGCCAGGTGTGGGTGAATGGAGGGGGGCAAAAGAAGGGCTTTTTTTTTCTTTTGTGATCAGAGAAATAACAACTTTATTATATTGTGCTGAGAATCAATAAACAGAGAGGAAGTAACTGACACTAAAGAGAAAGGGACAAAATATACAAGGTAACATCCTCGAACAGGATATTAGAGGGATATGGATGGATCTAATGTTCAAGAGAAAGTACAGTTACTCAGATAAGACTGACTTTTTTTATGTATTGATTTTTTATAGGGCATTTGTACCTGCATGATTTTGCAGTCTCCATTTCCATGCCTGGAATGTTTCTAACACTCATTGTTTAAAGGTTCAAATTCCTTCAAAATCTGCATTCAGTTTTCCCTTCCTAATTAAATTAGCTCCAACCACAGAGACCGTCTAAAAAGAGCAACGAGAAGATATTACCAAGCACCTACAATGACAACTAAAGATAAAAATGGATTACAATGTGATTACAGTTACAGTTTAATGCTATTGCTAAAGCAAGTAGCATGTCAGATTAGTTTCTTATTTTTACTGTCATAAGAAAGTTTTTAAACTCCACTGTCTACATTGAAATGAGTTAAAATAGAAATTCATTTTCTCAGCCACCCTAGCCACATTTCAAGTATTTATTAGCCATATGTGGATAGTGGTTATGGTTTTGGAGAATGCTAAAATATAACATTTCCATTTATTGGAAATACTACTGAACAGCACGGGGACCAACTTGAAATATTACAAACATATAGTCAAAATACTTCCCATATACAATACTTGGTTCTTCATACCAATGCAGAAACATATCCTGTTTTTGCCCATATAAAACATGCAATACACCAGGGGAGTTTAAACAGGTAATCATAATATAGACACAAACAACCACATGCCTGGACATGGAACTGAATCAAACTGTGAAGTAGCTGGAAACTTATAAAGGAGAATGTATTTGAGAAGGGTCTCCACAAATAGATGTTTGACTGGGGAAGGGAGAAATCTGTCCTGATGAATAAAACAGCATGAGTAAAATTATTGGATCATGAAAGGGCACATGAGAAAGTTATGGCTACTATAAACACTCAAGATGATGTTATTCTGTCTTAGCTACTTAACCTTTTGTAATGGTTTGGAGTTAGAATGTCCCCAGCCCTCACAGAAACAAGGTAGCAGTGTTGGAAGCTGAACTTGGTTACTAGGGAGGGGTCCCTGGGGGATGTATGCCTTTGGGGATTATATCAGGTTCTCTCCTCCCCTTACCCTCTTGCATTCTCGGATTTTGGTCTCTGTGATGTGAGCACAGAGCCTAGTGTCCTCTCTCTCTGTTTCCTGCTGCCAGGCTCTGAGCATGATGTGGCTCTAGCCTCATTGGACTGAACCCACAATCTCCAAACAACTGAGCAAATATATCTTCTTTTCTTGAAATTGTGTGGTCAGGTCTTTGTATTATAGCAGTGAGAATGTTGACCAAGACATCTTTCACTTAAAGTCCCCAAAGAGACAAATAGGAAGTAAGGTATGATTTGCTAGTTGGGTTCCTAATGTTGATTTCTGATGAACTCCTTTGGAATATGCAGCTTATAGCAAAGGCAATGACAATCTATCCTGTTTTCTAAGCACAAGTCCAAATTTGTAGCTATTACCACACTCAGGGAAATCAATTTGTAGTGTTCTGAGATGGTGCTGTTATATTTAGGCACACAGGTGAGGAAGGGAGATCAGCTAGATGACCAGTCTCAGCATTTGGAGGAAATAAGATGTAGATGAGTGAGTTGTACATTGGTGAAAGTTCTTTTACCTCCTGTAGAAACCTCCACTGGAAAGCATTATGCAAACAATGTTCTAAAATTTGCATATATTTTATATATTCATCAGCCTTGTTGGATGCTATTATAAGTCCTACAAAGTATATAGTCTATACATTCAGGTGTTTTATGCAGGTGATCATGTAACCATCAGAAGAAAAAGGCAGCTCAATCTGTATATCGTTATTACTTTTTCCCATATTATTTATTGGCTTGGACATCCAATAAAAAACTGCATAGCAGAAGTAATAGCTCACAGTATAAAAAATATTTTATAGGTGACTTTAAAAGGAATACTTCCAAAGTTTCATCTTTAAAAGTATTTGTAAATGCACTGTCTCAGGTTTCCTTCTAGTTCTAATTTAAGAACTTTTGAAAGTTATGAATATTATTGAATCTTATCAAAAGTTTTTGGGTTCTAAAATATACATAGGGTGGTAATATGTTTATCCCCTTAATTTGTTGATATGGTGAACTTTTATTGATAGATTTTCCTTATTGCCTAGTCACTCTCCTAAGAAAAGATAAAAATTTTTGTGCTTACAAGGACATTCTTATTATGACCTATTGGATTTGATTGGCATATATTTTATTTGAATATTTATGTTAATTTCCCAGAAAAACTGGCTAGTGTAGTTATTTTCTTGTACATGGATAGTCTCAATAGCAGGTTTTTATTTGCCTAGTATAATAAGGTGTGTAGCTTTTACTATTTTTGTTTTCTTGGAGTAGCAATTATAAGATTGGGTTTCTCTATTCCTTGAAGGCATGTCCCTAAAGCTTTATTGAGCCAAAGTTTCTGCAGGAAAAACATGGTTTGTAGGGTGTTTGGAGAAAAGGGGAAATAATTTTTTTATGCTACTAAACAAACTAACAAGTTAGCTCACCACTGTTTCCTGGATGCTAGTAGAAGACACAACTTGGGTGAGAAAGATCTTTAGTACTCACTGAAGTAGAAATAGTGAGAGGATGAACATTTCATTTTCCAGTTGCAAGATCCCCAGGCCCCAGAGTGACACTGAGATGGCGGGATGACACCTAGAAACACAATGGGTTGCTTTATAGGGAGAGATTCCCTCAAATCTTATATAATGGACAGCAAGAATGAATGCTTTTTGCCTGGGAGAAGACTCCCTGTCTTCCAAGGCTTTAAGGAAAACTGCCCTTTGTTCCAAAGAGTTGATGCTCTGTATGTATAAGACAGGCAGTACACGTGCTGGTAAGACCTGAGAAAACATGGCCCCATACAAAATGTTCTGCTAATACCATCTTTTTCCTCTATAATATTATCAGTTATTTAAAGCATGAAATATTGTCAAGTTAATAGATTCAATACCACATTTTATCAATTAATTTGGTCACATCTGCTTCTAACATTTTGTTCCTTCTCATGTTTTCATTGTTCTTGCTAAAGTATATGCTTAGCAGTATTATCCGTAGGAGTCTATGGATAATAAACTATCTGGATGCCTCCTTTAAAAAAAATGGTTATTGACTTGTAATTTGACTGGATGTAAAATTTGAGACTAATAGTTTTTTTCATTTAACATATTGAATATAGGACATTGCTTTGTCTGGTATCCACTTGCTTGCACAAATTTGCTACCAGTGCTATTAGCGTACTTTACAGGTTTGCTTTCTTTTTTTGGTAGCCTTTTGGAATTTCTTTCCCTTTGATGATCTTCAATTTTACTCTATTTTTTTTGAGGGGGAGGGAGCTTTGGATTTTGTTTTATTTAGCTTTTCCATTGCTGTGACCAAAATGCATAAGAAGTACAATTTAGAAGAGGAATAGAATATATATTCAGGCTCACAGTTTCAGAGGCCTAGAGGCAGAAATCTCAGTGGCAGGGAATGGTGGCTGGAATTCAAACAGAGCAAGAGCAGAGGGCAGAAAAGCAGAGGACAGAGGACATATACAGTTCCTAGGGCTGTGTCCCCAATAACCTACCCCCTCATACCTCTGATCCTTGTTGCATTGAAGACATGTGTTTAAGACATGAATTTCTGAGGGACATTTAGACTCAAATGATAGCACTCTACTCCTGCCCCCTGAACATCTCACAGTACAAAATGTGTTCAGTCCATCTCCAAGAGTCCTTACAGTCTACGCATTTCCAGCACTGCTCAAAAGTCCAAGTCCAAAGTCTCCTCTGAGACTCAAGGCCAACTTTTAGCTATAAAAATAAAAAAGCAAGTTACATACTTCCAACATACAATGGCACAGAGTAAACATTTCCATTCCAAAAGGGAGAAATGAGGGCATTAAAAAAAAAGAGACAAGACCAAAATTAGCAGGGAAAACACTAATTCTGTCACTCCATGTCTGGCATCCAGAGCACATGGTGGTGAGATGCAATCTCAAAGGGCTTCAGTAGTTCATCACTACGGCCTTGATGGTTGCAGCCTGGGTGGCCGCTCTCTTAGCCTGACTGTCTGAGCTTCAATGTTTATGAAAATTTTTCATACACAGAAAGGCACTATGAAAAAGTGGATCATTTGTTTAAAAGTTCTTCAAAGTAAGAATCTTAACTATTTATATTTGAACTTCATAATTTAAAAATATATAAATTATGATGAGAAGTTTTGAAACTGTTTTCCTAGATGAATGTGTGGTATAAATGACAGTGGAGATCATTTCTGTAATAAAACTCTAAGTAAATTTCACACTTATAAATGAATTACTTTATTTGATAGAATATTTTATTCATTGTTATCAGAAGTATTCCTTTGTGCATTTCTGTTTATTTTTTGTTTTGTTTATTTTGAGGGCAATATTATGAGGTACATTTAGGATCATCTTTCTAGAGAGTTGTTCCTTGTATTATTAAAAGTAGTTATTTTCTTCCTAACATGGATTTTGCTTAAAGTCTTCATTGCCTGATATTAATATTGCAATGGTCATTTATGGTTTTTAGATTGTCTTAATCCATCTTTCCTAATTAGTATATTTAATACATACCAATATTTAACTATTAAGTATGTTTTTATAGCAAAAAATGGCTGTGGTTGTTTAATTTTTAAATTTTATCTTAGAACCTCTGTTTTCTTATGGCTAAATTTGACCTATTTGTATTTTCTGTGATTACTGATTTGGATTAATTTTTACCATCTTAGTTTGTCTCTTCTATGCACCATGGGCTATTTCTCTTTTGTATTTCATAGTGCCTCTGCTTGTCTTGAAATCTTACTTTTGAACAAATAGTTTGTATAAAATTATCAACTGATACATATTTTCTATTGTCTTCTGTCCTCTATTTTTGCTGATGTAAAATTTAAGATTCTTCTATTATTCTTTCTTTATTGGTGATCCCTATTTCTCCCAGTTACTTTAAAGATATTTTCTTTGATTTTGTATTCTGATGTGCCTTGGCTCAATTTATTTTATGTTTTCATCCTGACCAAGACTTAATATATCTGCTTAAAGAAGAATGATTGTCTGTTCTGAATAGTTCTCAATTATCTTTCCATTTGTGCATTGACCTTTTCTTTATTATTCTTTTTAAAACTCCTATTTGGAAATACGTTTGACTTAATTTAGTCTTCATGTATCAACTGGAATTTATATTTTCTATTTTTTTTTTTTTTTTTTTTTTTTTTTTTTTTTTTTTTTTGCGGTACTGGGGATTGAACTCAGAGGCGTTCTACCTTTGAGCTACACCCCCAGCCCTATTTTTTACTCTTTATTTTGAAACTGAGTCTCACTAAGTTGCGGAGTGCCTCACTAGGTAGCTGAGGCTGGCCGCGAACCCGGATCCTCCGGTCTCAGCCTCCCGAGTGCTGGGATTACAAGCGTGCGCCACCACGCCCGGCTTATATTTTCTATTTTTGATAGCTCTGTATTATACTCTGTAAAATTTTTCCAACCTCCTCCCCAGTTCAGTTATCTTCTCTTTGGTTATGCATATGCATTGTTTTACCCACTGCTTACACTTTATATTTTGATGATAAGATTTTAATTTCAATAATCTGCTTTTAAATATAGTTTCATTAATTTGATTTGTAGTGATATATATATATATATATATATATATATATATATATATATATATATATATATATATATATATATATATATATATATTGTACTACGGATTGAATCAAGGAGCATTCTACCTCAGGATTTCACTAGATTGCTGAGGGCCTCGCTAAGTTGCTGAGACTAGCCTCAAACCTGCAATCCTACTGTCTCAGCCTTCCAAGGACTGGGATTACAGGTGTGCACCACCACACTCATCTCACATTCTTATTTTTAATCACTTAAAAAACCCTTATTTTGGAGTCCTTCTATGCCATTCCAGGTTCTAACTTTAGCAGGCTGATTCCCATTTCATCTGCTAACTCTTTCTGTTAATGATTCATTTCCTTGCGTGGTTATAATTTCTTAGAGTTAGCCCATTTTCACAATTATTAAGCTGTGGGAGTCCTATGTGGTCTGTATTATTATGAAGTAGTTGTATATTTTTGTTGCTTGTTTACTTCTTCTAGAAGTAAAAGTTTCCATTGATCCAGGCTTAGGGTTTTATTTTTTTTTTATTGAAACAATTTTTTTTATTAATTTACTAGTTTGAGTGTCCCACAATAATTTGACATTATATATTTAAATTTTACACTTAAATAGCTATGCAGTTTTAATTTATTTTGGCAATTAATTTTTTCTATCCAATGTTTTGAGTAGACTACACACTTTTTCAATTTCTAGCCTCAATTTCATGGACACATGGCTATGAGGGTCCTGACTTTATTTCAGTGTCTTATTTGATGTATCATGTTCCTGGATAGGTGTTGATAGTCTAACCTTTTGCTGTCAAGATCTATTTTTGAATCTGACAGACTCTCATCTTGTCAGTGGTAGAGGCCTCAACTTCTTCATTTGTAAACTGGTTATTTCCTTTAAGATTTGTTCTGACCTGGTGTGCTGACATATGCCTGTAATACAAGTACTTGGGAAGCTGGAACAGGAGGATGATAGGTATGAGGGCAGCATATGGTAACTTGATGAGATTCTGTTTTAACATAAAAAATAACATGGTGCTGGAAGTCTAGCATAGAAGTAGGATGCTCCTGGGTTCAATCCTCGGTACTAAGAAAGAAAGAAAAAGGAAAAAAGAAGGAAAGAAGGAAGGAAGGAAGGAAAGAAGGAAGGAAGGAAGGAAGGAAGGAAGGAAGGAAAGAAGGAAGGAAGGAAGGAAGGAAGGAAGGAAGGAAGGAAGGAAGGAAGGAAGGAAGGAAGGAAGGAAGAGCAGGCTATATTAAAAAATATACTATTTACCAAACATTTCTATGCATTTGGAGAGAAAATACATCAGCTGAACCACTTTTATTTCCAGAAGCGACAATAGGTAAGAGGCTAATTTTAGTTAATATTTATTTAAGAAATAGATTTATTTAAAAATATCTTCCAGCTTAATTCCTTTATTTAGGCAATTTATCGTTCCTGGCCCAATTGCTCTGAAATATATTATAGCTTAAAATTTGGGTAGTAGAACCCAGGAATACGTACACAACTGTATTTTAACAGAAATATTTCAACCTTCATAGGATGTGTTATAAAAACACATAGCATTTAAACCATCGACTTTGAGATGGACTATGAGAGCAGGTAAAATAACCATTCTGCTGTTGTTTCTCAAATCAGCACATTAGATCTTTGCAACAGTTGGACCCTGCTGCTCACCCCCTTGCCTTTCCTGACCAGATACTATTTTCATTTCCCTTACTATTGCTCCTCACCTGGGATTTTGTCCCAGCTTTCCATCCTGGACCGCCTCTCTCCCTTCCACCCCAGCTCTGCAGCACAGCTCCAACAGGTAGACACAGACACAGCCCAGGCGTTTTCTCCTTGCAGAGTGCATGACCGAACACGAGCTGCTGAGGTTCTCACATGGGTTGTACTGTGTCCTCCATTAAAGCTATGCTGAAGTTCTGGCTCCCAGCATCTGTGTATGTGAGCTCATTTGGAAACACAGCCTTTGTCGATGCAATCAAGTTAAGATGAGGTCATTAGGATGGGTCCTCATATGATATGACCCGGGTCCTTACAGGCAGAGGGAAGGATCAAGTGGAGGTGGAGATCCCCAGGCAGGCACCGTGTGCTGACCAAGGTGGAGACTGGACTTTGAGAAAGCCAAGGGAAGCCAAGGATGGCACCTTCTTCCAGAAGGATTCGCCCTACAGGCTCCAGAGGGAGGCCTGGCCAACTGACATCTTAAGTTTGAACTTTGGTCTCCAGAACTCTGACTTCATAATATACTTTTGTTGTTGTAGGCCACTCAGTTTCTGGTACTTTATTCTGGCATTCCTAATAAACAAATACTGGTTCTCTCAATCTTTTTTTTGGGGGGGGGGTACTGAGTATTGAACCCAGGGGCATTCTATCTCCAAGATACATGCCCGCTAGCCCTTTTAATTTTTTGTTTGTTTTGAAACAGGGTCTTGCTAAGTTGCTGAGGCTGGCCTCAAACTTGAGATCCTCTTGTCTTAGCCTCCCAAGTATTGGGAATTACAAGCATGCGCCACCACACCCAGCTCTCCCTTTATTTTTCTTGAAACGAGCTTTGAATACCCCTTTGCACATGGTGAAGATCACAAAATTCTGTCATCAGCCTTGAACATCTTTTAAGATTATAAATATCAGCCTCCACTGTTGGTCCTCCACTGTTGGTCCCCCTCATAGCTGAACATCTTTTCCTATGCCACATGAGTGAATCTTCTCATTCCATGAGACAGAGTAGCAATGGATTCCTGCTGAGCAGATGCATCAGATGACTGCCCTGCATACCCCACCCCACTTGGCACTCCCAACCCCACGCCCCCAGAGGTCATCAGGAAAGATGACACTGAGATCATCAAAGAAAGCAAAGCTTATAATTTTGTTTCCTATCAAATTGTGCTTTGCTCTTTCTTCCCCTGCATGCTGTGCATGCTGTATCCATTAGTCAACCAAGGAGAAACACCTGGCAATGTTTTTAGAGTCCACCACTCCTATACCTTTTATTTTTTTTTTTTGCAAAAGCATGCTCTGACCCTTTTGAAACCTTTTTGTAGACAATAGCTTGACAGCATCTCATACCCTCTGGTAAAAGCAAACCCTTTTGTGTTGCTTTAAAATGGCTCAGAGTGGGAGAGAAGCAAAACCATCTTGCTCTTTTTACAAAGTTCAGAATGGCTGACGGCCTCAGATCATCACATTTCTTTTACTGAGTCATATTTTTCCAAATATAGTTCTGATTTCCTTTTTTTTTTCCAGTGACCCCCACCCACCCACGTACTACCTTTTCTCTTTGGTGATTTCTCCTTGCTGCTCAACCCACCTGCCTCTCCTCAATCAATTTTCCAGAGAAATTCGTGCATACAGGATATGGCTGTCCATGATAGTACTAAGACTTATAGATGACAGGAAGGTATGGGAGGAAATGACGGCTGCTTGTCACATGACTTTTTGGGAGTACAGAGTGCTGAGAGGGAGGACAAGTGCCCTTCTGTACACGTCTGAGCCCTTACTCTTCCTTCAGCCCTTAGTGCCATGATGTGGGCTCCAGGCCTCACCATGGAGAATGCAGAGCCAGGCTCCCTACCTCTCTCATCCTCTCCCGGGTACAAGTTTTTCCCACTGTCCTATTTTAGAAATCCGCGTTGGCCCTTTTACATTGTGCACCTGGTGGTGCTAAATGGTGAGTGCATTTACAAGGTCCTTCTTTCTCTTTGTCATGGGTTCGGATCTTGACTCCATTAGTTGGATTTTCTTCTCTTCTTGGAGCCCAGTTAGTTTCTTTTGTGTAACCTGGGAGTACTGATACCTACCTGCTGAGTTGGTGAAGGGCTTCAATGGCATCATGTTCATTCCTGGCTTTGAACAACCATGCACTGCCAAGGGAGACTGGTTTTTATTGTTGATAAAATTTGCCACCATGTCTTCGGGTGAATTAATATTCTGCTTTAGAACAGGTTCTTTTGTAAATTTTTTTGTGTGTGTGGTTTTGTGGTGCTGGGGATTGAACCCAGGGGTATTCTACCTCTATGCTACACCCCCAGCCCTATTTTTTATTCTTTGAGACAGGGTCTCACTAAATTGCAGAAAGCCTCACTAAGTAGCTGAGGTTGGCCATGAACTCAGATCCTCTAGTCTCAGCTTCCCAAGTACTGAGATTACAAGCATGTGCCACCATGCCTGGCTTGTGTAGATTTTTTTAATCACTATTTTCTTTACATTGGAAAACTGTGACTACATATAAAGGATGTTTGCTATTGCTTTGAGATTTCTTGGATACCATCTACCTTTAAAAGGGAACACTGAAGCTGGGCACAGTGGCTCATGCCTATAAGCTCAGTACTTGGGAAGCTGAGACAGGAGGATCACAGGTTCAAGGCTAGCCTCAGAAACTTAGCAAGACCCTGTTTCAAAATAAAAAATATAAAGGGCTAGTGGTGTGGCTTAGAGATAGAATGCCCGTGGGTTCAATGCCTAGTCCCTCCTTCTTCATGGAAATCATTAAGGGTAGCACAATTCCTTTTGTCTCAGATAGAATCCCTTGTTGAAATGGGAGACTATTTGAATGGCAGAGAATTAGTACTTAGGCTGCATTTGGGCCTGGGGTGAAAGACAATGAGGCTATAGCCAGGAGAAGGCCTTGCAGAGGAACCTTGGGAGTCCAGTGGCACGGACATGGTAGCAATGCTTTGATGCCAGATCTCCAATTGCTTTAGGTGCTTGTTTGTGCATCTGTCTGTCCATACCCATGGAGGTGATATTATACTGATTTTGTAGGTGGAGGCTCAAGGTACTGAGCTCCCTCTCTCCAAGGTCAGCCAGCTAGCTTGGTGGAAGGGAAAAGGTCATACTTCCAGCCTTAATCTCCTCCATAAGGGCCTCCTGCTAATGGTGCTTTGATAAATGACTCTGTGTTGCTCCAAAAATAATTTTACATTACATAGAAATGAAACGGCATTTCATTTACATGGAAGGAGAAATTTCTATCGCTTTAAGTTGAACATTTAGAAGATGATAAAGAGTAATAACATGCACTTTGTTTTCTTTTTGTTAGTTTGGTAAGGAGAAAAAAATGGCAATTCATTTAATTAGTTTAGATGACCCATAGTTTATCATCTTGTGAATCTTTTCCTTTTCTCTGTCCGTTGGCAGGATTTTCTGAAGCCTGTGGCTTTCTCCCTCCACTTTTACAGCACTGTTTTTGAAATAAATAGCAGGAGAAAGCAAGTAGGAATTTCATTTTCAGATGTTATTTTCTTTCTGCCTCTATTCAATCAGTGGTTTGCTGGTTTGTTAACTTCATCTTGTCATGGGATAAAAGTGAAGTGCATCCTTATGAAATATATCATCGATTTTACCTAACTCTAGAAATGAACATGAAAAATGGCATAGCTCTTAAAAGTCTTGGGCTTGGAGAAATGCCAGGGAAAAATTCACAAGGAACAAAAGGTCTATTTAATCCCAGTTGTTACTGGCTCTCGCTAGTGCACGGTGGTCAAAAGAACATGCTCTGGAGGCTGGATAATTGACCTGAGTATCAGAACCACCCCTTGCTAGTTAGGAGAAACTGGAAGCCACTTCACTTTTTGGAATTTCAGACTCTTGTGTCCAATAAGTTGTATAAATTCTATCTATTGGTATCTTATAAGAAGAAATGACTCAACACATATGGAAAAATTTTGTATATTGTGTACTCTGAGGGTTAATTTTATGTGTTAATGTGGCTGGATCATAATGTTTGGTCCAACATTATTCTAGATGTGAAGGTAACATGTAAAAATATCTTTTAGTTAAGACTAACATTTAATTCTGTAGACTTTGCATAAGTATATTATCTTTCATAATGTGAGTGGGCCTCACCCAATCAATTGAAGACCTTAATAAAAAAAAAAAGAAATACCTCCCTGGAAGGAGAGGGAATTCTGTTAGCAAACTTCCTTTGGATTTGAACTGCAACTCATCCTGGTCTCTTGTTGCCTCATGCTGCAGATTTTAGACTTGCCAAACCTTCATGATCTCATGAGTCAATGATTAAAAAACCAATCTCGACTAGGTATGGTGGTGCACACCTGTAATCCCAGTACTTGGGAGGCCGAGGCAGGAGGATCGAAGGTTTGAGGCCCTCCACAACTTAGTGAGACCCTGTTTCAAAATAAAAAATAAAATAGGGCTGGGGGGTGTAGCTCAGAGGTAGAATGCCCCTGGATTCAATCCCCAGTACCAATAAAGCAACAAAACAAAAAAAAGCCACAGTCTCTCTTTCTCTATCCACATCCTACCAGTTCAGTTTCTCTGGAGAGCACCCACATACATATAAACAGAAAATATTTTTGTTTTATAAAATATTTACTTTTCTTTTTTTTATTTTCTATTTCTGATTTATTTTTATTTCTTTATTGGTGCATTGTAATCATACATCTTTGTTAGGTACAAGCTGGTAAAGGCATACATGCACACATTTCTCATTCTATTTCTGATTTCTAAGAAGGATATAATGTTTTCATCAAGAGCTCTTCTTCCTCTTTTTTCAGAGTTATTAATTTATATACAATAAAATCCTTCAATTTTGTGTCCAAATTGAGAAATCTTGACAATTTTATATAGTGTCATTACTCTCAAACATCAGTATGTAGAACATTTCTATAACACCCAAATTTCTAGTTTGTTTGTAGTCAATTCTCTTTCCAAATATCTTGGCCCCAGGAACCACTGATTTGCTTATCATTACAGTTTTACTTTTTATGAATTTAATAAAAAATGAATTTATAGGATACCTAATCTTTGCATTGGGCTTTTTTTTGGGGGGGGGTGCTTTGTAATCATACATCTCTGTTAAGTACAAGCTGATAAAGGCATACATGCACACATATGTCATTTAACCCTACTCCAATTCCCCCCCCACTTCCACACCCTCCCTCCTCAGGTTCAGATTAGTGATTGACTTCGATATGTTTGTGAAAGTGCATCATGTGCATTAGGGTGTTTCCCTCCCCACCATCACCTTCAGTTAAATCACCTTCTTTGCTCATCTAAGTTTTCTCCTTCTTCATCTAGAGTCCCTCTTATGTCCCACTTTCTCCCTACCTTCTGCATATTAGGGAGAGCATATGATTTTTTTTACTTTTTGTGACTGACTAATATCACTTAGCATAATGCTTTCCAGATCCATCCATTTCCCTGCAAATGACATGATTTTGTTCTTTATGGCTGAGTAAAATTCCATTGTGTACATATCCCATAGTTTTGTAATTCATTCATTTGTTGATGGACATCTTGACTGGTTCCATAGTTTGGCAATTGTGAATTGTGCGACTATAAATATAGGTACACATGCATCGGTCTGATAGTTTGGTTTCCATTCTTTTGGTTAGATACCCAGAAGTGGTATTGCTATGATCACATATGGTAGGGTCATTCCCATTCGTCTGAGGATCTGCCATACTGTTTTCCAAAGTAGTTGCACTAATCTGCAATCCCACCAACAATGTATTAGGGTTCCCACTTCTCCACACCCTCACCAGCATTTGTTGTCGTTTGTGTTTTTGATGCTTGCCATTCTGATTGGGGTTAGGTGAAATCTCAAAGTAGTTTTGATTTTCATCTCTCTGATTGTTAATGATTTTGAACATTTCCTCATACATTTATGGGCCATTTGTATTTCTTCTTTTGTGAAGTGTCTATTTATATCCTTTGCCCAGTTTTTGATTGGGTTATTTGCTTTCTTAACTGTGAGTTTCTTGAGTTTTCTGTATATTCTAGATATTAGTTCTCTATCGGAGGAGTAGCTGGCAAAATTTTTCTCCCACTCTGTGGGCTCTCTGTTGAGGTTCTTGATAGTTTCCTTTGCTGCATACCTATGTTGTTAGACATACTTGTACCTTGTTCCTTTTTTATTGCTGAGTAGTATTCTCTTATAGGAGAATACTCACACTTTGTTTATACATGCGTCAATTGATGGATATTTGTATTGTTTCCATTTGGAGCTATTGTGAAGAAAATGTCTATGAATATTTTCATGCAAACCTTTTGGTGGACATGTGCTTTCTTTTCTCTGGGTAAATATACTTTGAAGAGGAATTGCTGGGTCATAGAGTAAACATGTATTTGTTTTCTATAAGAAGTATCCACATTTTTCCAAAGTGCTAAATAAGTAATATATTCCTGTATTCAATGAGTGGGGGTTTGAGTTGTCTCACATTCTTGTGAACACTTTGTAATTTCAGCCTTATTTATTTTAGCCAGTTTAATGGGTGTATAATATCCCATTGTAATTTTTAATTTGCATTTCTCGAATACATTGCTTATCTTTGTTTAGTTTTCAGCTATATATCTTCTCAGTTGATTTTCTATTGAAATATTTTATTTACTTAAAGGATTATTCATTTTCTTGTTATTAAATTGAAAGGGTTCTTTTATACATTCTAGATACAAGTCATTCAAAAGATACATATTTTATAAAAATTTCTCTTACTTTGTGGACTGTCTTTTAGTTTTCTTAAAAATTTTTTGAAAGGTAAAACTTTTCATTCTTATGAATACGGTTTATTAAAGTTTTGTGATTTTGTGTCCTATTTTAAAAAAAACTTGACCTCATATAAAGTCACAAGGTTTTCTTTTGTTTCCTTCTGTAAGTTCTAAAGTGTTAAAAACTAAATTTGTATGTCTGTGACACATTCTAAGTTATATTTTTTATAGGGTGTGAAGTAAAGGTCAAGGTTAATATTTCTTGACCTTGGATGTTCTATTATTCAAGCACCATTTGTTGAAAAGATTATTGTTTCCTGACTCAATTACCTTGGCACCACTGTTGTTTTCTGACTGAATTACCTTGGCAGCATTGTTAAAAATCAATTGGCCATAGATATATATGTCTATTTCTAAACTGTCTATTCATTCTCCATTGATCTATGTTTATACTCTCTTAGGCTATTTTGATTGCTCAAGTGGCAGCAACCTAAATCATGAAATCAACTGAGTATGTCCTGCAACTTTGCTCTTCTTTTCCGAATTGTTTTGGCTGGTCTATATAAATTTTGTAATGAGGTTGTCAATTTCCAAATGGAACAACATGCCTGGTGAGGGTAGAGATTGCATTGAATTTATATTAGTCAGGGAGGAAATTACCTTAAAAATATTACCTTCTGATTCAAGAACAAGCAATACCTCTTCTTTTGTTGTGGTATTATTTAGTTGCTTTAACAATATTTTATGGTCTTTCAGTATCTAATCCTTATACATATTTTGTTAAATTTTATATTTTTGATACTATTAAAATGGTATTTTTTAAATAAACTTTTTTTGGAACAGTTTTAGGTGTACCAAAAACTATGAAGATTTTACAGAATTTCCATATACCCTGCTTCCTCATTTAGTACTATCTTATATTTATTTGATATACTTGTTATGGTTAATAAGCCAATAGCAATACACTATTATTAACTAAAGCCCATGCTTGATTCAAATTTCCTAGTTTTTACCTAATGCTATCTTTCTGTTCGAGGATATCACATTTTACTTAGTCATCATGTCTGCAAAGGTTCTCCTTGCCTGTGACACTTGCTCAGACCTGCTTTGCTTTTAGTGTCTTGATATTTTTGAGAAGTAATTGTCAGCTGTTTGGTAAAACGTTCCTTACCTCAGATTTGTCCATTGTTTTCCTCATGATAAGACTGGGGCCATGGGTTTGGGGAGAGAAGACTATAGAAGTAAACTACATTTTCGTCACATCATTTCAAAATTCTAAACTTTCAGTATAACAACACTGTTGATGTTCCTCCTGGCCACCCAACTGAGACAATGTTTGTGAGGTTTTGTTTTCCAGTGTAAAGTTACTCAGTTACTCTTTTTTTTTTTTTTTTTGCTTTTTATAATGTCCTTTTTAGAAAGAAGTCACTGTGCATAGCCCCCATTTAAGGAGGAGGATTTATATTCCTTCATTTAGAGGGTAGAGTATATACATAAATTATTTTGGATTCTATAGAGGAAATTTCTATCTTCTCTCTGGTTTTGTGATTTACTAAGTCATTTATTTATATCAGTATGAATTCATGGGTATTTTCTTTATGCTTTGGTTTATAACCC